>JBAPLH010000011.1:4902500-5065000 GCA_037897445.1 Ceriops zippeliana
TTTTTTTTTTTTTTTTTTTTTTTTTTTTTTTTTTTTTTTTTTTTTTTTTTTTTTTTTTTTTTTTTTTTTTTTTTTTTTTTTTTTTTTTTTTTTTTTTTTTTTTTTTTTTTTTTTTTTTTTTTTTTTTTTTTTTTTTTTTTTTTTTTTTTTTTTTTTTTTTTTTTTTTTTTTTTTTTTTTTTTTTTTTTTTTTTTTTTTTTTTTTTTTTTTTTTTTTTTTTTTTTTTTTTTTTTTTTTTTTTTTTTTTTTTTTTTTTTTTTTTTTTTTTTTTTTTTTTTTTTTTTTTTTTTTTTTTTTTTTTTTTTTTTTTTTTTTTTTTTTTTTTTTTTTTTTTTTTTTTTTTTTTTTTTTTTTTTTTTTTTTTTTTTTTTTTTTTTTTTTTTTTTTTTTTTTTTTTTTTTTTTTTTTTTTTTTTTTTTTTTTTTTTTTTTTTTTTTTTTTTTTTTTTTTTTTTTTTTTTTTTTTTTTTTTTTTTTTTTTTTTTTTTTTTTTTTTTTTTTTTTTTTTTTTTTTTTTTTTTTTTTTTTTTTTTTTTTTTTTTTTTTTTTTTTTTTTTTTTTTTTTTTTTTTTTTTTTTTTTTTTTTTTTTTTTTTTTTTTTTTTTTTTTTTTTTTTTTTTTTTTTTTTTTTTTTTTTTTTTTTTTTTTTTTTTTTTTTTTTTTTTTTTTTTTTTTTTTTTTTTTTTTTTTTTTTTTTTTTTTTTTTTTTTTTTTTTTTTTTTTTTTTTTTTTTTTTTTTTTTTTTTTTTTTTTTTTTTTTTTTTTTTTTTTTTTTTTTTTTTTTTTTTTTTTTTTTTTTTTTTTTTTTTTTTTTTTTTTTTTTTTTTTTTTTTTTTTTTTTTTTTTTTTTTTTTTTTTTTTTTTTTTTTTTTTTTTTTTTTTTTTTTTTTTTTTTTTTTTTTTTTTTTTTTTTTTTTTTTTTTTTTTTTTTTTTTTTTTTTTTTTTTTTTTTTTTTTTTTTTTTTTTTTTTTTTTTTTTTTTTTTTTTTTTTTTTTTTTTTTTTTTTTTTTTTTTTTTTTTTTTTTTTTTTTTTTTTTTTTTTTTTTTTTTTTTTTTTTTTTTTTTTTTTTTTTTTTTTTTTTTTTTTTTTTTTTTTTTTTTTTTTTTTTTTTTTTTTTTTTTTTTTTTTTTTTTTTTTTTTTTTTTTTTTTTTTTTTTTTTTTTTTTTTTTTTTTTTTTTTTTTTTTTTTTTTTTTTTTTTTTTTTTTTTTTTTTTTTTTTTTTTTTTTTTTTTTTTTTTTTTTTTTTTTTTTTTTTTTTTTTTTTTTTTTTTTTTTTTTTTTTTTTTTTTTTTTTTTTTTTTTTTTTTTTTTTTTTTTTTTTTTTTTTTTTTTTTTTTTTTTTTTTTTTTTTTTTTTTTTTTTTTTTTTTTTTTTTTTTTTTTTTTTTTTTTTTTTTTTTTTTTTTTTTTTTTTTTTTTTTTTTTTTTTTTTTTTTTTTTTTTTTTTTTTTTTTTTTTTTTTTATTTTTTTTTTTTTTTTTTTTTTTTTTTTTTTTTTTTTTTTTTTTTTTTTTTTTTTTTTTTTTTTTTTTTTTTTTTTTTTTTTTTTTTTTTTTTTTTTTTTTTTTTTTTTTTTTTTTTTTTTTTTTTTTTTTTTTTTTTTTTTTTTTTTTTTTTTTTTTTTTTTTTTTTTTTTTTTTTTTTTTTTTTTTTTTTTTTTTTTTTTTTTTTTTTTTTTTTTTTTTTTTTTTTTTTTTTTTTTTTTTTTTTTTTTTTTTTTTTTTTTTTTTTTTTTTTTTTTTTTTTTTTTTTTTTTTTTTTTTTTTTTTTTTTTTTTTTTTTTTTTTTTTTTTTTTTTTTTTTTTTTTTTTTTTTTTTTTTTTTTTTTTTTTTTTTTTTTTTTTTTTTTTTTTTTTTTTTTTTTTTTTTTTTTTTTTTTTTTTTTTTTTTTTTTTTTTTTTTTTTTTTTTTTTTTTTTTTTTTTTTTTTTTTTTTTTTTTTTTTTTTTTTTTTTTTTTTATTTTTTTTTTTTTTTTTTTTTTTTTTTTTTTTTTTTTTTTTTTTTTTTTTTTTTTTTTTTTTTTTTTTTTTTTTTTTTTTTTTTTTTTTTTTTTTTTTTTTTTTTTTTTTTTTTTTTTTTTTTTTTTTTTTTTTTTTTTTTTTTTTTTTTTTTTTTTTTTTTTTTTTTTTTTTTTTTTTTTTTTTTTTTTTTTTTTTTTTTTTTTTTTTTTTTTTTTTTTTTTTTTTTTTTTTTTTTTTTTTTTTTTTTTTTTTTTTTTTTTTTTTTTTTTTTTTTTTTTTTTTTTTTTTTTTTTTTTTTTTTTTTTTTTTTTTTTTTTTTTTTTTTTTTTTTTTTTTTTTTTTTTTTTTTTTTTTTTTTTTTTTTTTTTTTTTTTTTTTTTTTTTTTTTTTTTTTTTTTTTTTTTTTTTTTTTTTTTTTTTTTTTTTTTTTTTTTTTTTTTTTTTTTTTTTTTTTTTTTTTTTTTTTTTTTTTTTTTTTTTTTTTTTTTTTTTTTTATTTTTTTTTTTTTTTTTTTTTTTTTTTTTTTTTTTTTTTTTTTTTTTTTTTTTTTTTTTTTTTTTTTTTTTTTTTTTTTTTTTTTTTTTTTTTTTTTTTTTTTTTTTTTTTTTTTTTTTTTTTTTTTTTTTTTTTTTTTTTTTTTTTTTTTTTTTTTTTTTTTTTTTTTTTTTTTTTTTTTTTTTTTTTTTTTTTTTTTTTTTTTTTTTTTTTTTTTTTTTTTTTTTTTTTTTTTTTTTTTTTTTTTTTTTTTTTTTTTTTTTTTTTTTTTTTTTTTTTTTTTTTTTTTTTTTTTTTTTTTTTTTTTTTTTTTTTTTTTTTTTTTTTTTTTTTTTTTTTTTTTTTTTTTTTTTTTTTTTTTTTTTTTTTTTTTTTTTTTTTTTTTTTTTTTTTTTTTTTTTTTTTTTTTTTTTTTTTTTTTTTTTTTTTTTTTTTTTTTTTTTTTTTTTTTTTTTTTTTTTTTTTTTTTTTTTTTTTTTTTTTTTTTTTTTTTTTTTTTTTTTTTTTTTTTTTTTTTTTTTTTTTTTTTTTTTTTTTTTTTTTTTTTTTTTTTTTTTTTTTTTTTTTTTTTTTTTTTTTTTTTTTTTTTTTTTTTTTTTTTTTTTTTTTTTTTTTTTTTTTTTTTTTTTTTTTTTTTTTTTTTTTTTTTTTTTTTTTTTTTTTTTTTTTTTTTTTTTTTTTTTTTTTTTTTTTTTTTTTTTTTTTTTTTTTTTTTTTTTTTTTTTTTTTTTTTTTTTTTTTTTTTTTTTTTTTTTTTTTTTTTTTTTTTTTTTTTTTTTTTTTTTTTTTTTTTTTTTTTTTTTTTTTTTTTTTTTTTTTTTTTTTTTTTTTTTTTTTTTTTTTTTTTTTTTTTTTTTTTTTTTTTTTTTTTTTTTTTTTTTTTTTTTTTTTTTTTTTTTTTTTTTTTTTTTTTTTTTTTTTTTTTTTTTTTTTTTTTTTTTTTTTTTTTTTTTTTTTTTTTTTTTTTTTTTTTTTTTTTTTTTTTTTTTTTTTTTTTTTTTTTTTTTTTTTTTTTTTTTTTTTTTTTTTTTTTTTTTTTTTTTTTTTTTTTTTTTTTTTTTTTTTTTTTTTTTTTTTTTTTTTTTTTTTTTTTTTTTTTTTTTTTTTTTTTTTTTTTTTTTTTTTTTTTTTTTTTTTTTTTTTTTTTTTTTTTTTTTTTTTTTTTTTTTTTTTTTTTTTTTTTTTTTTTTTTTTTTTTTTTTTTTTTTTTTTTTTTTTTTTTTTTTTTTTTTTTTTTTTTTTTTTTTTTTTTTTTTTTTTTTTTTTTTTTTTTTTTTTTTTTTTTTTTTTTTTTTTTTTTTTTTTTTTTTTTTTTTTTTTTTTTTTTTTTTTTTTTTTTTTTTTTTTTTTTTTTTTTTTTTTTTTTTTTTTTTTTTTTTTTTTTTTTTTTTTTTTTTTTTTTTTTTTTTTTTTTTTTTTTTTTTTTTTTTTTTTTTTTTTTTTTTTTTTTTTTTTTTTTTTTTTTTTTTTTTTTTTTTTTTTTTTTTTTTTTTTTTTTTTTTTTTTTTTTTTTTTTTTTTTTTTTTTTTTTTTTTTTTTTTTTTTTTTTTTTTTTTTTTTTTTTTTTTTTTTTTTTTTTTTTTTTTTTTTTTTTTTTTTTTTTTTTTTTTTTTTTTTTTTTTTTTTTTTTTTTTTTTTTTTTTTTTTTTTTTTTTTTTTTTTTTTTTTTTTTTTTTTTTTTTTTTTTTTTTTTTTTTTTTTTTTTTTTTTTTTTTTTTTTTTTTTTTTTTTTTTTTTTTTTTTTTTTTTTTTTTTTTTTTTTTTTTTTTTTTTTTTTTTTTTTTTTTTTTTTTTTTTTTTTTTTTTTTTTTTTTTTTTTTTTTTTTTTTTTTTTTTTTTTTTTTTTTTTTTTTTTTTTTTTTTTTTTTTTTTTTTTTTTTTTTTTTTTTTTTTTTTTTTTTTTTTTTTTTTTTTTTTTTTTTTTTTTTTTTTTTTTTTTTTTTTTTTTTTTTTTTTTTTTTTTTTTTTTTTTTTTTTTTTTTTTTTTTTTTTTTTTTTTTTTTTTTTTTTTTATTTTTTTTTTTTTTTTTTTTTTTTTTTTTTTTTTTTTTTTTTTTTTTTTTTTTTTTTTTTTTTTTTTTTTTTTTTTTTTTTTTTTTTTTTTTTTTTTTTTTTTTTTTTTTTTTTTTTTTTTTTTTTTTTTTTTTTTTTTTTTTTTTTTTTTTTTTTTTTTTTTTTTTTTTTTTTTTTTTTTTTTTTTTTTTTTTTTTTTTTTTTTTTTTTTTTTTTTTTTTTTTTTTTTTTTTTTTTTTTTTTTTTTTTTTTTTTTTTTTTTTTTTTTTTTTTTTTTTTTTTTTTTTTTTTTTTTTTTTTTTTTTTTTTTTTTTTTTTTTTTTTTTTTTTTTTTTTTTTTTTTTTTTTTTTTTTTTTTTTTTTTTTTTTTTTTTTTTTTTTTTTTTTTTTTTTTTTTTTTTTTTTTTTTTTTTTTTTTTTTTTTTTTTTTTTTTTTTTTTTTTTTTTTTTTTTTTTTTTTTTTTTTTTTTTTTTTTTTTTTTTTTTTTTTTTTTTTTTTTTTTTTTTTTTTTTTTTTTTTTTTTTTTTTTTTTTTTTTTTTTTTTTTTTTTTTTTTTTTTTTTTTTTTTTTTTTTTTTTTTTTTTTTTTTTTTTTTTTTTTTTTTTTTTTTTTTTTTTTTTTTTTTTTTTTTTTTTTTTTTTTTTTTTTTTTTTTTTTTTTTTTTTTTTTTTTTTTTTTTTTTTTTTTTTTTTTTTTTTTTTTTTTTTTTTTTTTTTTTTTTTTTTTTTTTTTTTTTTTTTTTTTTTTTTTTTTTTTTTTTTTTTTTTTTTTTTTTTTTTTTTTTTTTTTTTTTTTTTTTTTTTTTTTTTTTTTTTTTTTTTTTTTTTTTTTTTTTTTTTTTTTTTTTTTTTTTTTTTTTTTTTTTTTTTTTTTTTTTTTTTTTTTTTTTTTTTTTTTTTTTTTTTTTTTTTTTTTTTTTTTTTTTTTTTTTTTTTTTTTTTTTTTTTTTTTTTTTTTTTTTTTTTTTTTTTTTTTTTTTTTTTTTTTTTTTTTTTTTTTTTTTTTTTTTTTTTTTTTTTTTTTTTTTTTTTTTTTTTTTTTTTTTTTTTTTTTTTTTTTTTTTTTTTTTTTTTTTTTTTTTTTTTTTTTTTTTTTTTTTTTTTTTTTTTTTTTTTTTTTTTTTTTTTTTTTTTTTTTTTTTTTTTTTTTTTTTTTTTTTTTTTTTTTTTTTTTTTTTTTTTTTTTTTTTTTTTTTTTTTTTTTTTTTTTTTTTTTTTTTTTTTTTTTTTTTTTTTTTTTTTTTTTTTTTTTTTTTTTTTTTTTTTTTTTTTTTTTTTTTTTTTTTTTTTTTTTTTTTTTTTTTTTTTTTTTTTTTTTTTTTTTTTTTTTTTTTTTTTTTTTTTTTTTTTTTTTTTTTTTTTTTTTTTTTTTTTTTTTTTTTTTTTTTTTTTTTTTTTTTTTTTTTTTTTTTTTTTTTTTTTTTTTTTTTTTTTTTTTTTTTTTTTTTTTTTTTTTTTTTTTTTTTTTTTTTTTTTTTTTTTTTTTTTTTTTTTTTTTTTTTTTTTTTTTTTTTTTTTTTTTTTTTTTTTTTTTTTTTTTTTTTTTTTTTTTTTTTTTTTTTTTTTTTTTTTTTTTTTTTTTTTTTTTTTTTTTTTTTTTTTTTTTTTTTTTTTTTTTTTTTTTTTTTTTTTTTTTTTTTTTTTTTTTTTTTTTTTTTTTTTTTTTTTTTTTTTTTTTTTTTTTTTTTTTTTTTTTTTTTTTTTTTTTTTTTTTTTTTTTTTTTTTTTTTTTTTTTTTTTTTTTTTTTTTTTTTTTTTTTTTTTTTTTTTTTTTTTTTTTTTTTTTTTTTTTTTTTTTTTTTTTTTTTTTTTTTTTTTTTTTTTTTTTTTTTTTTTTTTTTTTTTTTTTTTTTTTTTTTTTTTTTTTTTTTTTTTTTTTTTTTTTTTTTTTTTTTTTTTTTTTTTTTTTTTTTTTTTTTTTTTTTTTTTTTTTTTTTTTTTTTTTTTTTTTTTTTTTTTTTTTTTTTTTTTTTTTTTTTTTTTTTTTTTTTTTTTTTTTTTTTTTTTTTTTTTTTTTTTTTTTTTTTTTTTTTTTTTTTTTTTTTTTTTTTTTTTTTTTTTTTTTTTTTTTTTTTTTTTTTTTTTTTTTTTTTTTTTTTTTTTTTTTTTTTTTTTTTTTTTTTTTTTTTTTTTTTTTTTTTTTTTTTTTTTTTTTTTTTTTTTTTTTTTTTTTTTTTTTTTTTTTTTTTTTTTTTTTTTTTTTTTTTTTTTTTTTTTTTTTTTTTTTTTTTTTTTTTTTTTTTTTTTTTTTTTTTTTTTTTTTTTTTTTTTTTTTTTTTTTTTTTTTTTTTTTTTTTTTTTTTTTTTTTTTTTTTTTTTTTTTTTTTTTTTTTTTTTTTTTTTTTTTTTTTTTTTTTTTTTTTTTTTTTTTTTTTTTTTTTTTTTTTTTTTTTTTTTTTTTTTTTTTTTTTTTTTTTTTTTTTTTTTTTTTTTTTTTTTTTTTTTTTTTTTTTTTTTTTTTTTTTTTTTTTTTTTTTTTTTTTTTTTTTTTTTTTTTTTTTTTTTTTTTTTTTTTTTTTTTTTTTTTTTTTTTTTTTTTTTTTTTTTTTTTTTTTTTTTTTTTTTTTTTTTTTTTTTTTTTTTTTTTTTTTTTTTTTTTTTTTTTTTTTTTTTTTTTTTTTTTTTTTTTTTTTTTTTTTTTTTTTTTTTTTTTTTTTTTTTTTTTTTTTTTTTTTTTTTTTTTTTTTTTTTTTTTTTTTTTTTTTTTTTTTTTTTTTTTTTTTTTTTTTTTTTTTTTTTTTTTTTTTTTTTTTTTTTTTTTTTTTTTTTTTTTTTTTTTTTTTTTTTTTTTTTTTTTTTTTTTTTTTTTTTTTTTTTTTTTTTTTTTTTTTTTTTTTTTTTTTTTTTTTTTTTTTTTTTTTTTTTTTTTTTTTTTTTTTTTTTTTTTTTTTTTTTTTTTTTTTTTTTTTTTTTTTTTTTTTTTTTTTTTTTTTTTTTTTTTTTTTTTTTTTTTTTTTTTTTTTTTTTTTTTTTTTTTTTTTTTTTTTTTTTTTTTTTTTTTTTTTTTTTTTTTTTTTTTTTTTTTTTTTTTTTTTTTTTTTTTTTTTTTTTTTTTTTTTTTTTTTTTTTTTTTTTTTTTTTTTTTTTTTTTTTTTTTTTTTTTTTTTTTTTTTTTTTTTTTTTTTTTTTTTTTTTTTTTTTTTTTTTTTTTTTTTTTTTTTTTTTTTTTTTTTTTTTTTTTTTTTTTTTTTTTTTTTTTTTTTTTTTTTTTTTTTTTTTTTTTTTTTTTTTTTTTTTTTTTTTTTTTTTTTTTTTTTTTTTTTTTTTTTTTTTTTTTTTTTTTTTTTTTTTTTTTTTTTTTTTTTTTTTTTTTTTTTTTTTTTTTTTTTTTTTTTTTTTTTTTTTTTTTTTTTTTTTTTTTTTTTTTTTTTTTTTTTTTTTTTTTTTTTTTTTTTTTTTTTTTTTTTTTTTTTTTTTTTTTTTTTTTTTTTTTTTTTTTTTTTTTTTTTTTTTTTTTTTTTTTTTTTTTTTTTTTTTTTTTTTTTTTTTTTTTTTTTTTTTTTTTTTTTTTTTTTTTTTTTTTTTTTTTTTTTTTTTTTTTTTTTTTTTTTTTTTTTTTTTTTTTTTTTTTTTTTTTTTTTTTTTTTTTTTTTTTTTTTTTTTTTTTTTTTTTTTTTTTTTTTTTTTTTTTTTTTTTTTTTTTTTTTTTTTTTTTTTTTTTTTTTTTTTTTTTTTTTTTTTTTTTTTTTTTTTTTTTTTTTTTTTTTTTTTTTTTTTTTTTTTTTTTTTTTTTTTTTTTTTTTTTTTTTTTTTTTTTTTTTTTTTTTTTTTTTTTTTTTTTTTTTTTTTTTTTTTTTTTTTTTTTTTTTTTTTTTTTTTTTTTTTTTTTTTTTTTTTTTTTTTTTTTTTTTTTTTTTTTTTTTTTTTTTTTTTTTTTTTTTTTTTTTTTTTTTTTTTTTTTTTTTTTTTTTTTTTTTTTTTTTTTTTTTTTTTTTTTTTTTTTTTTTTTTTTTTTTTTTTTTTTTTTTTTTTTTTTTTTTTTTTTTTTTTTTTTTTTTTTTTTTTTTTTTTTTTTTATATTTTTTTTTTTTTTTTTTTTTTTTTTTTTTTTTTTTTTTTTTTTTTTTTTTTTTTTTTTTTTTTTTTTTTTTTTTTTTTTTTTTTTTTTTTTTTTTTTTTTTTTTTTTTTTTTTTTTTTTTTTTTTTTTTTTTTTTTTTTTTTTTTTTTTTTTTTTTTTTTTTTTTTTTTTTTTTTTTTTTTTTTTTTTTTTTTTTTTTTTTTTTTTTTTTTTTTTTTTTTTTTTTTTTTTTTTTTTTTTTTTTTTTTTTTTTTTTTTTTTTTTTTTTTTTTTTTTTTTTTTTTTTTTTTTTTTTTTTTTTTTTTTTTTTTTTTTTTTTTTTTTTTTTTTTTTTTTTTTTTTTTTTTTTTTTTTTTTTTTTTTTTTTTTTTTTTTTTTTTTTTTTTTTTTTTTTTTTTTTTTTTTTTTTTTTTTTTTTTTTTTTTTTTTTTTTTTTTTTTTTTTTTTTTTTTATTTTTTTTCATTTTTTTTTTTTTTTTTTTTTTTTTTTTTTTTTTTTTTAATTTTTTTTTTTTTTTTTTTTTTTTTTTTTTTTTTTTTTTTATTTTATATTATTTTTTTTTTGGCCACTCTCTCTGTGAGGAGCTCGGCTTCGAAGAAGCTGTCACCTATGTCCACTGTGATGTAACAAATGATTCTGATGTGCAAAATACTGTCGATTTGGCCGTCTCCAAGTACGAAAAGCTAGACATCATGTTCAACAATGCTGCCATCTACGGCAGCACGGAAAGTAGAATTGTGGCCACAGACAACGAAGATTTCAAAAGGGTTTTCGATGTCAACGTGTTTGGTGCGTTCTTGGGTGCTAAGCATGCCTCCAGGGTCATGAGTCCAGCTAAAAAGGGTGTCATTCTCTTCACTTCCAGTGTTGCTGCAGTTTGCGTTTCCGACATCGCGCCCCTTGCGTATACGGCATCAAAGCATGCCGTGGTCGGCTTGGCCAAGAAATTGTCGGTTGAGTTGGGCCAGTATGGGATAAGAGTGAATTGCATATCCCCATTTGCAGTTATAACCCCCATGTTTACGACCGCTTTGGGGCAACAGGAGATTGACAAGGAGAAGCGGAGAGTGGGTTTCAGCTTCGGCTAATTTGAAAGAGTTAGTACTAAGACCCAAATGTTAGAATTTTCTAAAATTTCTCTTTATAAAATTCTTATTTCTATAATATAAGATCTTTTTTATGCGAATACTAGCAATAAAAAACTATAATTGAAATTAACATACCGTTGTCCATTATACTGATGTTACGCAGTGGAGATGAGAATCCTCTTTCTTTTCGTTCGTGAACGCTTCTCTCTTTTCTCCTACTATTCCCTTTCTTTTCTTTACGTTTTCTCTCTCTGATAGTTTTTTTTAGATCCAGAAAGGTCCGTAATAACATATATATATATATATATACACATATTCCTTTCCTGTAATCGTTACCTTAAATAGGAAGATCCTTCCTTTCTATTATTCTTAATAGGAAGATATTTCTCTTCCTATAACCGTTACCTTAAATAGGAAGATCCTCCATTTCTGTAATAATTATCTTAAATGGAAAGATACTCCTTTTCCTGTAACGATTATTCTTAATAGGAAGATATTCCTCTTCCTGTAACGTTTATTCTTAATAGGGAGAGTGGAGGGATTTTAAACCCGATGACCCAAATTACCGTTATGCCTAAACAACCATCATATTAGCCCTTTTATTTTGACTCATACTTTAAATGACATGGGCCACTCAAGTGAATTAACTTAACAATCTCCCACTTGGCCTATGTCATGACTTGATGAAACAATAACAATTAAGTGCACACAATTCTTAAGGATCATCAAATCACAATACTTGATTGAATTAAAATGATTGGATCACGGTGATCACACATCTTATAGTGACATGATTCCTTCTATGTATCACATAATCATCATAATTCATAATAACCTTACTGAGGAATATTGAAACTTTAATTATCATTCCCATATATGCCATTAGTTATCTCACAAACTATAATCGTATACAACTGAACAGAGATAACAAAGCACAAGCAAAACTATAACTCTAATTGAATTCACGAGCATCACAATGATATGAGTATCCTAAATATTGGCTTTCAAGTGTACGAGGACCTGTCCATAATGCCCATCCGATCAACGTGTCCAGTAAATGTTTTTGGTGGCAAATCTTTAGTTAACGGGTCCGCAATCATCAACTTAGTGCCAATATGCTCAATGGACACTCTTTGGTTTTGCACTTCTTCTTTAATAGATAGATATTTCAAATCCATATGTTTCGCACTTTTAGAATACCTATCATTCTTAGAGAAGAAGACTGCTGCGGAATTATCACAGTAAATTCTTAACGGCTTTTCTATACTATCGACCAAACCAAGCCTTAAGATAAAATTCCACAACCATAATGCATGAACAGTAGCCTCAAAGCATGCTACAAATTCAGCCTCTATAGTGGAAGTAGCAATGACAGACTGCTTCCCGCTTTTCCAGGAAACTGCTCCTCCAGCCAGGAGAAACATGTAACCAAATATAGATTTCCTCGAGTTTACACATCCAGCATAATCTGAATCCGAGTAGCCTACTACTTCAAGATGGCTTGATCTTTTATAAGTAAGCATATAATCCTTGGTGCCTTGTAAGTACCTAAGTACTTTCTTTCCGACTTTCCAATGATCTATTCCAGGATTACTTTGATATTGGCCTAACATTCCAACTGCGAAACTGATGTCTGGCCGAGTACATGTTTGCGCATACATCAGGCTTCCAACCAGTGATGCATAGGGAACTGATTCCATCGCTTTCTGTTCCAAATCATTCTTTGGACATTATAATTCAGTGAACTTGTCCTCTTTCTGAATTGGAACTATTCCTGTTGAGCAATTTTCCATTCTAAATCTCTCTAATACTTTATTGATATAGCCTTTCTGAGACAATCCTAACAATCCTTGTGATCTATCACGGAATATTTCTATTCCTATCACATAGGATGTCTCATTCATATCTTTCATTTCAAAAGTTTCAGAGAGAAATTTCTTTACATTATGTAACAAACCTATGTCATTAGCAGCCAAAAGAATGTCACTGAGATATAGGACTAATATAATGAACTTGCTCCCATTGACCTTCATATAGATACACCGATCAACGGTGTTTTCTACAAAACCGTATGACGTAATGGTATTATTGAACTTAATATACCATTGTAGGGACGCTTGTTTCAGTCCATATATTGATTTCTTTAATTTACACACCAAATTTTCTTGCCTAGTGGTGAAGAAACCTTCAGGTTGGTCCATATACACTTCCTCTTCCAAGTCACCATTCAAAAAGGCGGTCTTTACATCCATGGTGGAGCTCTAGATCATTATGAGCCACCAAAGCCATAATAATTCTTAAAGAGTCTTTCTTAGAAACTGGAGAGAAAGTCTCCTTATAGTCAACACCATCCCTTTGAGTGAAACCTTTGGCAACAAGTCTGGCCTTATACCTTTTGATGTTACCGTTCGAGTTTCGCTTGGTCTTGAAGACCCACTTACAGCCAACTCATTTTGATCCTTCAGGTAACTCTACTAGCTCCCAGACTTGGTTTACATCCATCGATTTTATCTCTTCCTTCATGACATTGAACCATCTTTCAGAATCATTACATTCCATGGCTTGTTTAAATGAGATTGGATCTTTATCAATGCTCAATTCCGATTCATGCTCAAGTGAGTAAACCACATAATCATTTGAAACTGCTGGCCTTTTCTGTCTTGTAGACCTCCGTAATGCCATTTCTTGTGGTATCACTTGTTCATTTGTAAATTGAACATTGTCACTTGGTTCATCTCTTATATGTTCACTTTGCATGTTTTGAGTATCAATTTGTTGTCCTTGCATGTCACGTGACTGTGATGCAACATAAGGAATAACAATTTGAGTAGAAACACTGGGTGTGGGAATACCGACGTGAGTAGGAGTACTCACTGTAGACCTTTCATTTTGTGATTCTTTAATATCCACCTTTCGTGATTCCCCACTCCCATTGAACTAACCATTTTCAATGAACTGAGCATTACCAGACTCAACTATTCTAATACTATGGTTAGGGTGGTAGAACTTATACCCTTTGGACTTTTCAGGATAGCCAATGAAGTAACCACTAATGGTTCTCGCATCAAGCTTTCCTTCATGTGGATTGTATATCCTTACTTCTGCTGGACATCCCCAAACATGAAGGTGTCTCAAACTGGGTTTCCTCCCTGTCCATAACTCGTAAAGAGTTTTAGGGCAGTCTTACTAGGAACCCTATTCAGCAGATATGCTGCAGTTCTTAATGCATGCATCCACAAAGATAAGGGTACAGTACTGTAATTCAACATGCTCCTAACCATATCCATAAGTGTGCGATTCCACCTTTCCGCTACACCATTCTGTTATGGTGTACCAGGCATTGTATACCGTGCACATATGCCTCGACTTTCAAGAAATTTTGCAAATGGACCAGGACATTGTCTACTTTCATTGAATTTTCCATAATATTCACCACCCCTATCTGACTTAATCACTTTTACTTTCTATCTAACTGCCTCTCTACTTCATTAATAAACACCTCTAGGATATTTACTGACTGAGACTTTTCATGTAGTAGATACAAGTAACAATACCGTGAGTAGTCATCTATAAAGGTGATGAAATATTTCTCACCACCCCATGTTGGGATATCAAATGGGCCACAAATATCAGTGTGTATCAATTCTAAAGGCTCATTGCTTCTCATGGCTGGGTTCTTTGATGTATGTTTTGTTTGTTTCCCTTTTATACAATCAACATATACATCCCAATCAGTAAAATCCAATTGAGGCAGGACATCACCTTTCATCAACCTCAATATCCTTTCTTTGGATATATGACCCAATTTTTGATGACATAAGAAAGCAGAACTTTCATCATGCATATTACGTTTGTTACCTATACCATGCTCAACAAGAAATATGGAATCAACATACATAGCATCAAGATTAAAACGGTAAAAATCATCAATCAAAGTACCAGATTCATAATAGTGAGATGAATGGAGTAATCATTCATCTTCTTTAATCTCTCTTCCTCCTGAACTAACATGACCTTAATTTCTTAAAAGTTCCATTTCTCTTTAATAGTGTTATAATTCACTTCGAACTGGCCAAATTCAGGAGGCATGAGTTTATGATGAATTGAATCAGAAATGATTAACTCACATCCATGCCCATTGTTTTCAACCTTGCTGCTAGATTAGCCATACTGGTCACATGATCATGAATGAGCTGTGACCAATCAAATTTCTTGGTCGTCAGCTCACTCATTAGGGTTCCTACGATAGATTTATCAGTTATATCTGACTGAGAGTATTCCTTAATTCTCATCAGAAATTCTCTCGCATTTTCCGTCTTAGGCATCGATGGCTTGACGTTTTCACCTATCGTCATCCGCATCAAATTCAAACTCAGCCTATTGGACCGTACCCAAACCTCATAAAAAGACTTATCAGATTCTGTACTATTCCCTGTAATGGCTGCAGGCTTTTCATCCGAAATGACTGCTAAGTCCAAGCCCAATACACCCAAATGAAACTGAATATGCTCAGACCATTCAGCATAGTTCAGCCTATTGAATTTGACCATCGAATTGCCTAAGGCGAATACATTGGTGGAAGCTGCAAACATAATCCAAATTTATACGTTAATGCTTTGAGTAAACTCTAATGGATTCACATACATTACAAACTTTAATCATGTATTTAAGTTCACCTTTGGGTAATCCTCAAATATATAACTCTAATCAATAATAATGCTAATTTGAATATACTTTAATAGATCAATTAATCATACTAGAATTAACGTGAATGTCATCTTTGGATATACAATCACATTTACCCAGTATATCAATTAATCCCTTTTAGTGTCATTAATTACAAGCAATGATCCATCTTTGGATGATCTCCTAACTTTTAATTAATAACTGCAATTGTTCATTTCAAAACATTTTATTAGCATCCAAAATGAACAATTAAAATTCACAGTCAGCTATTCAAATCCATTCAAAGTTAGGCCACTTTAGTGACTAACAAACTTTTAATATTTGATTCATATTGACGTGAATTTAATAATCTTCAATTACGAAGATTAAATTATCTTTTATGTGGGAATTTTCCAATAACCGGTTCCTTTTTCACGTAGTATTCATTCGGACCCGAGAACCACCATACTGCAGGCGGGACCCGCGTACCAAGCAACCCATGACACGCTCCGGTCGCACAGTGGCAGCACCATTGTCCTGCAGCCTCCAGCCGATCGACCCACGATGGCGGTACCACCTTGCTGCGGGCGTCGCCCGCGTGCTGCCTCCGAGCATCGCCCCTGTTCGACCACCGGCACAGGATCCAGACCGGCGTCGCAGTCCAGACCCGCCCCCAATCCGGTCATTCGAAGGGGTCTCCGTCGACAACCAACCCTGTGCGTCGGTTCTCCCCGATGTTGCCTCTGACGGACGAACGTGGGGCGAACCAACCTGTTCGGGTCGGATCTCCGAAGCGATCTGGGTCCGCAGCAACACTCAAAATCGCGATTCCGGGAGACCATTCCGCCGCACCTACCCGACTGACCTGGATCCCCTTTCTGCCGTGCCCAATCCGTTCGGGTCGGCGGTGTACTTTCCTCATGCCGGCTTTCCCTTTTCCTTTCGATGCCGGCCGTTTCGCCGGTCTTACTCTCCATGGCTAGCGTTTTCCCTTTCAACGCCGGCCGTTTCGTGCAGTAAAAAGAGACCAAAAAATTATTTTTTCATGCGTCATCGTTTCGTTTTACATTATACACATAAATAAATTAAAATACGACACAAACAAATAAAGGAAAACAAATTGCAGTATTCGCAGACCCGCTCTAATACCAATTGTTAGACTTTTCTAGAATTTCTCTTTATGAAATTCTTATTTTTATAATATAGAATTTTTCTTTATGCGAATACTAGCAATAAAAAACTGTAATTAAAATCAACATACCGTTGTCCATTATACTGATGTCCCTCAATGGAGATGAGAATCCTCTTTCTTTTCGTTCCTGAACGCTTCTCTCTTTTCTCCTACTCTTCCCTTTTTTTTCTTTACGTTTTCTCTCTCTGATGGTTTTTTTTAGATCCAGAAAGGTCTGTAATAGCATATATATATATATACACATATTCCTTTCTTGTAACCGTTACCTTAAATAGGAAGATCCTCCCTTTCTGTAATAATTATCTGAAATAGGAAGATACTCCTTTTCCTGTAACGATTATTCTTAATAAGAAGATATTCCTCTTCCTGTAACATATACCTTAAATAGGAAAATCCTCCTTTTTTGTAATAATTATCTTAAATGAGAAGATACTCCTTTTCCTGTAACGATTATTCTTAATAGGAAGATATTCCTCTTCCTCTAAGGTTTATTCTTAATAGAGAGAGTGGAGAGATTTTAAACCGGATGACCCAAATTACCGTTATGTCTAAACGACCATCATATTAGGCCTTTTATTTTGAGTCATACTTTAAATGACATGGGCCACTCATGTTAATTAACTTCACACCAAAGACATTGCACAGGTAACAATGTATCTGGCGAGTGATGAGTCCAAGTATGTAAGTGGGATCAATCTGGTGGTTGACGGTGGCTTCAGTGTTACCAATCCGTCGTTCACATTTGCAATGCAGAGCTTACTTTCTTGATTCCGTTTATCCCTAAGCATCTTGAAAATAAATTTACATGGAGCGTTCCATTGCATTTGCCGTTAGCGTATCATAACGGGCAAGTGCATTATAAAAGGTGAAGGTAGCGACTGAGTATGGTGCGAAGTTATAGAAGGGCTGCGAAGTTATCTTTTTCTTTCCTTTAAGTGCTTGTCCAAGTACATCTTATAATAAATTGTGTTATGTCTCGCATTCATGTCATTACCGATCAACATGACAAGATATATAGTAGTTATATTATTAAACTCTTGGAGAAAGAAGATTTAACTAGCTAACCGTGATTATCATCTTATTTTTTATTAGAATTTAACTTGAAAACGGATAAGTCAATATTTTTGGAGTAATTATAGTTTTTATTTATACGCTGTCGAATTGAAAGAATATGAACGATATTTGAATTGATGGCACGAAACAATTAATAATAATTTGAAAAGTTAATTTAAAATGTAATTTCATCTCTGCCCATTAAAAAACCAAAATCGAACTTGATTGCAACCTTATATTGGTTAGATAGAACCAATTTGTGTAATCGCGACTAGGGCTGTACAAGCACTCTCTGTCGGGCATAATACGAAATAATACGGGGCTGGCAATTTTTTTCCCAGGCATGCATATATATATTAGCCAGGATGACATGGAGCAAATAATCAAGTAATATATGGATAAGTAAAAAAAAAGGATAAAAAGATACAATGAGTTTCTTTGTAATTTTAATTAAATTTTATATAACGAATTTTTTGTAATTTTAGTATAATTTTATGCACTATATTTTAAAATTTCTTAATGAGAAGGAGAACTTATTATACTTTTACAAGGAACTTTTCTTTAAGGTATTTTGTGTCTTTTGTTCTTTGGAATCCAACCGTTATTATTGATTTACTGTTGTTGATTACGCTTTCTCACTGCGACAGATTTGTATCAAAATAAAGCAATTTCCTACGAAGATGTCAGTTAATCAAGGTGTGGATGGCGGTTATGTTCTTGACGGTGTTCAGGATGCGGGAGTATACGGGGCCAATCAATGGATTCCTAGGGTAGAGTTCAATGCTTTAGATAAAAAAATTCAACGTTTTGAACAACATTTTGAAGATTTGATTGAGCACTTTGACTCGATGAATATTAGCGGTAATAGGCCTGAGGCAAGAGATGAGTATGTTAATCCAATTAACAGACCCAAAACTGTTAATAGGATTGTGCAGATCTCAGATGATGAATCTGTTGACGAGGATGAGTCTATGTATGGAGTAAAGCAACCACATAGATAAGGTGGTGATATAGGGTATCAAAGGAACTACTATAGGTATGATCAAGGATACGGGGGTGATTACCATTTGAAAGTTGATATTCCATATTTTAATAGTAGTTTTAATATTGAGGAGTTCTTAAATTAGTTAGCAGATGTTGATAGGTTCTTCGACTACATGGAAATACCAGAAGATCGACGAGTTAAATTCATGGCCTGCAGAACGAAGGGTGGAGCTTCTGCCTAGTAGGAGAGGCTGCATACCAGGAGATAGGGAGAAGGGAGACATCCGGTGAGAACATGGTTCCGTATGAAACAACTACTACAACGTGATTTCTTACCTCCAGATTATAAGCAGATATTGTTCCCACAATATCAATAATGTCGCCAAGGGCCAAGATTTGTTCATGAGTATACCGCAAAATTTATGAGGTTGGCGAAACGAAACGACTTGAGAAAGAGTGAGGGTCAACAAGTTGCACAATATGTGGATGAGTTGAAGTTGCAAATCAAGGATAAAATAGGAGTTGCGGTCATAAGAAATTTGAATAAGGCAAAAAATATGGCTCTTCGAACTGAGTTAATGTTGCAGGAGCAGAGCACTAGATATGCAAGTGGAAGAAGAGGATTTGTGAGTGATACTGCTAGTGTCAGTAAGGCGAGGGTTGAGAAGAATAAAAATTTATCGAGTAAATTTGGCGAAGATAATGCCAAAAAGTATGAAAGGGTTGAAAGGAAAAGGCCTATGGAGTCTAAAGGAGTCCAGAAGCTGACTAACCCATATGTCAGACCAATTTTGGGTAAGTGTTATCGTTGTAATCAGCATAGTAATAGATCTAACGAGTGTTCTAATAAGAAAAGTGTTCATATTGTAGATAGAGATGATAAAGAAGAGTTATGTTATGAGCTTGATGGAGAGGATGAATATGATAAGGATGAGGATGGTGAAGGGGAGCTAGTTTATGTGATTAGGCGGATGATGTTAGCACCAAAACAGAAGGCAAATACCTAACGATACCAGTTGTTCCGTACCAGGTGCACGATTAGGGGAAAGGTATTTAACTTGATTGTAGACAGTGAGAGTTGTGAAAATATCATCGGGAGAGAAGTTGTCAAACAGTTATAGTTGCCTATTGAAAAACATCTACACCCATACACTATTTGGTAGATTAAGGTGACTGAGAAGATTGAGGTGAAGGAGAGGTGCAAGGTGTCATTTTCTATAGGAAAGTATCAAGATGAAATCTTCTGTGATATTGTTGACATGGATGCATATCATCTGCTATTTGAGAGACTTTGGTAGTTTGATGTGAATGCCCAACATGCAGGTAAAGAAAATGTTTATAAGTTAGAAAATGAGGGTGTGAAGTATACTTTGTTACCTTTGAAGTTAGAGGGTGGCTCTAAAGTCTGCAAAATAAAGGAACACTCTTTCTTGACTATTGTCCAATCAGAGAAGGAGATGATTGAAGATTTGAAAGAGTCAAAGGTGACTCATGCACTCATTGTCAAGAATATGATAGTTAGGGATGAAAATATGAATAAAGAGGTCCCTGAAGCGGTTAAGGAAGTATTGGAGATGTATAGAGATGTGGTTCCTAATGACCTACCTAAGGGACTACTACCCTTGAGGGACATCCAGTATCAAACAGACTTGGTACCTGGAGCAAGTCTTCTAAATTTACTACACTATAGGATGAGTTCTAAAGAAACTAAGGTCCTGTAGGAGAAGGTCAAAGAGTTGTTAGACAAGAGGTTCATTCGAGACAACATAAGTACTTATGTTGTACTAACTTTATTAATACCTAGGAACATGATAGAGCAGTGTCAAACTATTACTGAAGAGGTAAAAAGGAAAATTGAGAGGGTGAATACGAAATTTAAGATAGCTACTAATAGACACAAGAAAGAAAAACTGTTTGAAATTGGTGATTAGGTAATGGTATACCTGAGGAAGGAAAACTGTTTAAAATTGGTGATCAGGTAATGGTGTACCTGAGCAAATTACAGCAAAAGTATGGTCTTTATGAAGTTGTGCATAAAATCAACGACAATACTTATATTGTCAAATTTCCAGATAATATGAACATTTCTAAAATATTCAATTTAACTGATTTATCTTTTTTTCATGTAGATGATACGTCTTTATATCTTAAAAAGAATTCAGGGTCAAGTTCTTTTCTAGTGGGAGAGAATGATGCGAACCAAATAACCGAGGAGTACATGGACAAGTGAGAAAAGGAATAAGAAACTGCAATAAGTTTTTTCATAATTTTAATTAAAATTTATGAAACAGATTTTTTGTAAATTTAGTGTAATTTTATATACAATATATATTTTAAAATTTCTTAGTGAGAGGGAGAACGTACTATATTTTTACCTGAGGGAATTTTTTTTAAAGAAGATTATATCTTTTATTTTTTAAAATTTAATTATTAATAATTCGAAAAAAGATCCAACTAAACTACAAGATATCAAATTATTAAATGTCTAACCATAATATGCCACGTTGTCTTTTCTTCGCAAGTCTTTGATTTTGACACTACATGAGAGCTTTTGCGCCATCGTTATCACACAGGTCATCGTTAGCCGCTCGAGGCATTAAGGCCGACCTTTTTGGCCGGCACCTATCCTATTCCTTCCTAAATTTTATGCTAGAATTATTTTTAAATTTTAGATTTTGAAAATAATATCACTATAGGCATCAAATTCCATTTAACACATTTAAGGAATTTTTTAATGAGTATTAAAAAGTGAAATAGTATTCTTAATCAATAGATAAATTTTATTTTTTTTAGTTTGATTTGCCTTTTAAAATTTTATATTTAAAATTTTATAATAATATTACAAAATTAAAAATTGATGAAAAATATATCAAATTTGTAAAGTGACATTAAAAACTATTAGTTAAATTTAATATTTTTAATAAGTTAAATTAATTTGACATTAAATATTAAAAAATTAAGTTAAACTCAATTAAAATAAATTTGTAGAATATAAAATATTGTGTGTGCTAATTTTTAAAAAATAAATATATATAATATTCATAGAAATATAGATTAATAGAATAATTCCAACCCAAAAGAACTGTTAACACTCCTTGATTAACCTCCTTCACCACTTCTTCTTTAAATGTCACCATATGCAGTCAACCATCTTCCTTTCTTGGTGGTCAAGGATGTTTCAGATCTTCAGACTACTCAAACCATCGGGAGCAAACATCGATTCCTCCTCGGTCCCCCTCTTCACTAAGAGCACGAAACGTAAAACATAGATTTGATTATGCAAAGTACTGAAGATTAAAAGGATGTTTCAATGCATGAAATTTTTATATTTAAATATAAAATTAAATGTTTCTGAAATTTAAACTCATGTTTACAAAGTAATTTTTTCTCAAGCTAGAGATTGCGAGTAAATAATGGGCCATTAGAAAATGTGAAGAAGAAGAAGAAGAAATCAGCGGAGACAATAGTGGCAACGAGGAATCGAAAAAGTGATTCTGGTCGATAAACAAGCAAAAGAACGAAAATCCTGCAAAATGGGGACGGAAGACAAACAATGTTTATTATAAGTAGGAGCATATGGATGAGTCCCGGACCGCGACAATGACGTCGCTGAATTCGACAAGATAGAAATAAAATTTTTTAAAAAGGTAATAACCTCGAAATAGGAACAGTAAATGGCGTTTTTCTGTCAAAATTTCATCTACATGTTTTTTAACTTCGGCATCTTTGACAATAATTATAGGAAAAGAAAAGGTAGAGATTGGCTAGGCCTTCCTTGCCGAGCAAAAGAAAGTTGCATTTATATTTATTTTTAATTTATCTATATATATATATATTTGATTGGCTTTTCATCATCTTATCATCTTTATTTTACTTCTTTTTTATAAAAAAAAAAAATTACTACAGCGTTTCATGTTTCCTGCTCCTCGCAGTCTATTAGGATCACACTGGCTTGATCTTCAGAGGATATGACAGCAGGTCATTTTCTTCCGTCCAGGATCATCGCTAATGACAAGAAGTGAAATTTATTGGTCCGCACACTCGTTGTTATGCCTCATTTACATATCCCAATAGGACTCCAACCCTACAATAATACGTGGGCCAAACTGGATACATTTTTCTAAACCCATTAATGAATCCTCCCAAGAATCCATGGGGAAACATTTATCGTGACCGTGACAAAACATTTATCACTATTATTTGTGTCAAATTATTAAAGACATTATTATTAGCTATTTTCATTATTAACGTGACTATAAAATCTCCCATTAATTTGCTTCCAAAAATAAACGAGTTATTGGGCTTTTAGCCTTAGCAATCGAGGATCAAAACCCTCACATCAACAAAAAAAAAAAAAAAAAAACTGAAAAAAAAGTCAAAAGTACTTAATTTCTGTGTTTTTCTCCATTTAAATCTTACATAGTCCACATTCGACGTGTTAATGAGAAGCTGATTGCGTAGTGGGACGGGGTAGCCCTAATCATCAAGTGATCAAGCAGTTCAATATTTTGAGTTGATGATGAATGTTGAAATTGTAGTTTGTAACATAGAGGGAATCGAGTTCCCATCTAGTCCATGCACACACAGTCGTGAAAATTTAATTGGGATCATACATATTCCAACATCTCCAAGTCCAAGACATGGTATTCACGTTAGCTCGTTAGCAAAGCATATTTATTGTGTGCGAGGTAATTCGGCCCGACGCATTGCGCATTTTATGCATGTACGTCCGAAGCATTTACACTGATGGGCCTGTTCCCTTCTGGTAGCAGTTGGCTCTCCAAATGATCATCACACGTTTTGGAAAAAAACAAAAAAAGAAGAAAAAAGAAATTACCCTTCCTGATAATGATAATGTTACAAGCTGTCATGAATGAGTCCAAAGAAAAAAAGGTAAAATCAAATATGTACTATAAGTTGGTTGGACCTTACTGGTGACGGGCTTATTTCATTAATTATGCTTCCTACCAAGCAGCTTATAAACTTCCTACGAATTTTGAGATCTTTACAGCTTCACGGCTTTCATTCCCGGAAAAAGAAAGATTGGATCTAAAATTGAAAATGAACCCCTCTTCAACGCTACCTTTGACTGCCACGAGGTTCGCTTTCAAACTATACATCCCTCTCACTGTCTTAATTGGTTTCACCTACTAATTTGCTTTCTTAAGCATAAGTTGACATAATGATATCACAACTTAATACATTGGGTTGCAGGTTAGCAGGAAAAGTGGCAATAATCACCGGAGGTGCCAGCTGCATTGGCAAGAGCACCTGTAGACTATTTGTTAGACACGGTGCCAGGGTCATAGTGGCCGATGTCCAGGATGATCTCGGCCAGTCCCTCTGCAAAGAACTTGGCTCAGACGACGTCGTCTCTTATGCGCACTGTGATGTCACTAGTGATGCTGACGTGGGAAACGTTGTCGATGTGGCCATGTCCAAATATGGTAAACTTGATATCATGTACAACAACGCTGGAATTCCAGGCAATTTGGATCCAACAATATTGGGAACCGACATCGATGACTTTAAAAGGGTTTTCGAAGTCAATGTCTACGGTTGTTTCTTGGGTGCCAAGCACGCTGCTAGGGTCATGATCCCTGCGAAACAAGGCGTTATCCTCTTCACTTCTAGTGTCTGTTCGGTGGCATGCGGCGAATCGCCCCATGCTTATACGATGTCAAAGCATGCGGTAGTTGGGCTGACGAAGAATTTGTGTGTGGAATTGGGGCAACATGGAATAAGGGTAAATTGTATTTCTCCTTGTGCCATGGTTACTACATTGGTAAGAAATGCAATGGGGACGGACAAGAGTTTTGTGGAGCGAGTGGTCTGTGAATCCGCCAATTTGAAAGGGGTGGTGCCTCAGCCGGAGGACGTGGCGGAGGCTGCCTTATATTTGAGTGGCGACGAGTCCAAGTATGTGAGTGGACTGAACCTCGTGGTGGATGGAGGCTATAGCAACACCAATCAGTCCTTCAATATCGTAATGAACAAATTAATGTCTCACTGATACATCATTTTCTTTCTCCGTACGTTTAATTACCGATACCATTATTTCTCCGAATGCAAGTATTTGTGCAAAAAGATAGATGGCCCGTTTTCGTTTCGGCCCTTTTCAAATTTCAGGCCATACACGGAACCAACATCGTCGACCAAGTTCATCGACGAGTGCAAGAAACTTGAAAGCTTAATTTTTGTTTTAGATTTTTGGAAGATAAACGAGTAAATGGACACTGAGATATGAATGTAAGTTTCTCTGTTAAATGTGGTGTCTGGGAGGCTTTATTTACCTAATCTTAATATGACTTGGGAACATGACATATTAACACCGGTTAATATCGCTCAAGGATTTCATCGGTTTTAGCATAGAAAAGAAATGTTTAAAATAATGGTTAGTAACGTGTATATATATATATATATATATAAAGGATGTTTCGTGTCACTCGCACACATTTGAAGGGGTGTTTGTTGTAGCACCTGGGAATTGATCAGGCTCATCTGCTCCGAGCAGCTACTTTGCGGTATTCACAAACGCTACGTTGTCCGACAGCCCTATGCTTTATAAATCTGTGGCAAATGTCCAGCCCTTCATAATACCCAACACATGATTTCAAATGGAAAAAAAAAAAAAAAGACCAAAACAATGCTTATCAAGCGCTGGGCTTTTATTTGACATACTTGCAAATTATTCATAAATACTTCTTAATATTAAGTAAAAAATATTAAAGATATTCTTAAAAAATTAAAATTAAATTAGAAATGATATTTATACTGTATTATTTATTATATAATATAATGAAGTGCCTCCTATTCTGTTCTAAAAGAAAGAAAGAAAAAAAATTTATATATCCCATCGTAATTTAGTATCTTATTAGCAACAAATATTGAAATTGAAATTGAAATTGGAGCTCCTGACCAAGTATATATTGTTTGTTCCCTGCCTTCCAAGTTGAAGAGAGCGTCTATAAATACTGAAGTACTGTGTTCATTCTATTACAATTTCCAGTGGGCTTTCAAATTCCATTGCGGGAAAATCAAGGTGAGCGCAGATTCTGCTGTAGCCCCAACCACCCAAAGGTAAGCATAAATAACGAAGGTGTAAAAAATTGGAGACTTTATCTAACTTTATTTTGAATAAAATATATTGTATATTTAATGAAATATTTCAATATACTAGCTTAAAATTTATTTTTATATTTTTATTAAAACATATCATACTTGCATATAATTTTAGTAATTACATAAAAATTTTTATTTTGGTTGTTTGTTCGTATTAAAAATCTTGCTTCTTAAATCAATTAACACTTTAGAGTATTAATTTATGTGTCATTTATTTTAATATATCAATAAAATTGAGTTGATATAGAGATAAATATATTTGATTATATTATATTTTTTATATTAAGTGTTATCTTACAATATAAATTTTTGAATAATTATTTTAAATTTTCAATTTCAATTGCTTGTTCATGGTTAGAGTTTTCCTTCATAAATTAATTAAGTTCAAAAGTGTTAATTTATGTGTAATATATTTTAATATATCAATATAATTAAATTGATATGTATATAAATATATGTGTTTATATTATATTTTTTATAATAATCTTACAATACAAATTTTTGAATTAATTATAAGTAATAGTGTTCAAACAATTTGATAAATATTTTGGTTATTTGTTTCGCATATATTTGAAAGAATGAACAAAAAAAATATTAAAATGTATGTGATACAAATAAAATTAAAAATTAATTTGGACTTTTCACTGTAACGCAAGAAGGTAAGGCTAGACCTGAGAGAGCTCTCTCTCTACTCTCTATTTTGGTTGGACCTGATAGGCTTTTAACTCCGCAGGCTAGAAGGCAAGGTGGCCTTGATAACCGGTGGAGCAAGTGGGATAGGCGAGTCCACAGCAAGATTGTTTGTTCAACACGGGGCCGAGGTTGTGATTGCAGATTTCCAAGATGATCTTGAGGAGCTCGGCTTCGAAGAAGCTGTCACCTATGTCCACTGTGATGTAACAAGTAATTGTGATATTATTTTCAAAATCTAAAACTTAAAAATAATTCTGGCATAAAATTTGGGGAGGAATAAGATAGGTGCTGCCCAAAAAGGACGGCCTGAATGCCTCGAGCGGCTAACTGTGACCTGCATGATAATGATGGCGCAAAAGCTCTCTTTCGTTTCAAAATCAAAGACATACAAAGAAAAGACTACGTGGCATATTTACGGTTAGACATTTAATAATTTGACATCTTGTAGCTTAGTTAGATTTTTTTTCGAATTATTATGCTTATCCACGCTAATATATATATATATATATGCATACCTGGGAGAAAAATTGCCAGCCCCATATTATGTAAGTTTATAAATCGAGAAGGTGTTTGGTTTAATTTTGAAGTATTGTTATTTGTTGGTCAATTATCAATAATAAGTTTAAAGGCATTCGGTTATTTTTTTATACAGTTATTAAAATATTTATATTGTTATTAAAATATATAATAATTTTACTAGAAAAAATAGAAATGGTAGAAATAGCCAAATATTTATATGTAAATTTGAATGTTATTTTATTTTTAGAAGTTACAATTCTAGTGATATATAAGAAGTATGCATTTTTTTAATTCAAATTTAAGATTTTTATACCTTCAAACTATAACTCATTGATAGAAATAATTTTTTTAATGAGATTATTCTATTTTTTTTGTGGCCAATGAATAAAATTATCTGTCCTTTATATATTTATTATACTCACAATTCTTCCTTATCCAATATTCTCGACACATTCTCGCAATTCTTCCTTCAAATAGAATTATTGGGGTTTCATTTCCTGAGTTCTCCGTGTGAATGCTCTTTCTTGGCCAGCCCTTTTAATCCTAATTGTTCTCTTTTCATATCCGCAATTGCACCACGTGGCTTGGCAATTGAATGCATGAAAATAAATTTTGATGAGCATTGTTAACTACCATGTCACCCAACTTCTCAAGGGAATTAATGCAGGATTGCGTGAGTGGAGGCCAATTGCACGTCTGGATGCAGGAACGCAGTTGGATCAGTTAAGTCTGATTGTACAATATTAGCAAAGATCCAAGAATTTTACAGCGAGCAAACATGGGCCCAAGGGTAAAATCTATGCATGAAGAGTAACGAAAGGGACATGTTCTCTCGATGAAAACCACCCCACACCCCCCTCCCCCACCAAGCCAAAAATTTTCACCGAAGGTGAACCATGTTCCCTGTGCTTGAAAAATCACACGTCCGCTATGCTAATAACATTAGCCATAATCATCATTCATCACACGGAGCAATAGAAAACGACCAGAAATCACCCCCTTTAAAAAAAAAAAAAAAAAATAATAATTACACACAATTACAGATGAGATTAATTTTGACATTCAAATGAATTATTTCCCCATCTATGCAAAGAAACAGAGTCAGTCAGCATGGTGAGCTTCTTGATTTTTGCATCCCCATCTCATGGGGCATGGCCTCCTCGACAAGGTAACAGTGAATATAAGTAATTGGTAGAACCTGGAACGTCGCCGTTCAACGTTCTACGGTTGGTCATCGAGCTATTATTAACTTTACTCCCAGCTCCCACCGACTAAGCAGTTAAGCAGTTAAGAGGCCAGCCATTTCTTCCATCCACAAATTCAATGATAAAGGAGTTACGGAACTTCCATGTGTTGACTACAGTGATAAATGAGCTACAATATTAACTTTAAAACTATAATATATTTATTTATATATCAACTTAATTTTATTGATATGTTAAAATAAAAAATATATAAAATAATATTTTTAAATATTAACTAATTAATGAAATAAAATTTGGATACAAACAAATAATTAAAGTTAAAATTTTTAAATAATTATTAAAATTATATATTTTAAGAAAAATATAAAAATTATTCATAATTTGATATATTAAAATACTTCATTAAATATATAACATATTTTATTCAAAATAAAGTTGGATAAAATTTCCAATTTCTTACACATTCATTCTTTATGCTTACCATTTGGGTGGTTGGTGCGCTCATCTTGATTCTCCGGCAATGGAATTTGAATGAAAGCCCACTGGAAATTGAAATGGAAGAACACAGTACTTCAGTATTCCGACACGCCCTGTTTAACTTGGGAGGGAGGGAACAAAAAAAAACCTGGTTATGAGCTCCAATTTCAATTTCAGATAATTGGAGATAGCGTCGCCCAGAATTGGAATTGCTCTTTTAAATTTGGTGGCGATAAATAATTCGCCGCCGCCGCCTACCATGGGATACTTTTAAATTATAATCAAGTCAAGCTGTTGACTAATAGTCTTGGGTGACTTTTGTTCACCCATTACGTTATCAGCACAATCTGTCGCCGCCCCATGTACCATTTCGCCGACGTTGATGGCATTATTAGTCTTAAGTTCATTTATCACGGCCTCTCGGGAACATGTTTTGATTTTTGTTGTTAAAATATTATTAAAGTTTAAGCTAATTTTAAAATTAGATAAGATTAAATTTATTAAATTTTAATATTTTTATATAAAATAAAATTATAATTAAAATATATAACAAATTATTCATAAAATTTTAATATGACATCAAAAAAATTAATTTAAAAGTTTAAACTATCAGATGAAATTAGATAATAAATAATATATATTAAATTTTATATTTGTTTATAAGAAATATTTTTTTATAAATAAATTGAATATGTATTACTATAAATAATGGTCAAAATTTTATTTTGTTTTTAAATAAAATTTATTATAAAAATTAATTTCAATAAATCGATTTTTTTAAAAAATTTTATTTTATCAAATTAAGATACATATAAAATTTTAAAATAAAATAACTGAAAATAGGCTCTTTGGAAGTTTGGTGTCAGGCTTTTGGGCTCAATTGGATCTAATCGGTTTTACACCCCATTTTGTTTGGGAACTTTTTTATTTTTGTGTCTTCTTTTTTTTTTTTCGTTTAATAATATTGAAAGGTTTAAGGAGAACCCAATACTTGTTCCTAACTAAAAAAAGGTCAAAGGAAAAAACTATAGTTCGGTAGGGTTCAAATCTCAAACTTTAATTATAAAAAGAAAATATTTTCTTTTTCATTTCAACTATATATAAAAGAAAAGGTATATTTCATTAAGTTTGAGCTAACATTATCAATTATGTGGGATTTTCATTCTCGGAGTTTTGGCAATGAAAAATTTATTATAAGAAAATGATACTTGGACAAGCAACTAAAGGGAAAGAAAAGGATAACTTAGCAGCCCTTCTATAACTTCGCACCGAACTGTACTCAGTCCGCTACCTTCACCTTTTATAATGCACCTGCCCGTTATGATACGCTTACGGCAAACGCAATGGATCGCCACAAGCAAATTTATTTTCAAGATGCTTAGCGCCAAACGGAATCAAGAAAGTAAGCTCTTCATTGTAAATGTGAACGACGGATTGGTAGCGCTGAAGCCACCGTCAACCACCAGATTGATCCCACTTACATACTTGGACTCATCACTTGCCAGGTACACTGCTGCCTGTGCAATGTCTTTGGGTTCTAGTACTGCCTCTTTTAAATTAGCTGAAGCTGAAACCCACTTTTCTAACTTCACCTTATTAATCTCCTTTTGCCCCGAAGCGGTTGTAAACATGGGGGTCATAACTGCAAACGGGGATATGCAATTCACCCTTATCCCATACTGGCCCAACTCAACCGAAAATTTCTTCGCCAGGCCGACCACTGCGTGCTTTGATGCCGAATACGCAAGGGGCTCGATGCCGAAAACGCAAACTCTAGCAACACTGGAAGTGAAGAGAATGACACCCTTTTTACCTGGACTCATGACCCTGGCGGCATGCTTAGCACCCAAGAACGCTCCAAACACGTTGACATCGAAAACCCTTTCGAAATCTTCGTAAAATTTGTTAAAATTTTGGGCGACGCTATCTCTGAAGATCTGAAATTCAAATTGGAGCTCTAACCAAGTTTATTTTTGTTCTTTGCCTTCCAAGTTGAAGAGGGCGTGTCGGAATACTGAAGTACTGTGTTCTTTTATTACAATTTCCAGGGAGCTTTCAAATTCCATTGCGGGAGGATCAAGATGAGCGCAGATTCTGCTGTAGCCCCAACCACCAAAAGGTAAGTAGAAAGAATGAAGGTGTAAAAAATTGGAGACTTTATCTAACTTTATTACGACCGCTTTGGGGGCAACGGGAGATTGACAAGGAGAAGTTAGGAGAGTGGGTTTCAGCTTCGGCTAATTTGAAAGAGGCAGTACTAGGACCCAAAGACATTGCACAGGCAGCAATGTATCTGGCAAGTGATGAGTCCAAGTATGTAAGTGGGATCAATCTGGTGGTTGACGGTGGCTTCAGCGTTACCAATCCGTCGTTCACATTTACAATGAAGAGCTTACTTTCTTGATTCCGTTTGGCGCTAAGCATCTTGAAAATAAATTTGCTTGTGGCGATCCATTGCGTTTGCCGTAAGCGTATCATAACGGGCAGGTGCATTATAAAAGGTGAAGGCAGCGGACTGAGTATAGTTGGGTGCGAAGTTATACTTTTTTTTTCCCTTTAGGTGTTTGTCCAAGTACCTTTTTCTTATAATAAATTGCGTGAGATACCAATGTTATGTCTCGCATTCATGAAATTACCGAACAATATGACAAGATATATATAGCAGATATATTATTGAAGTTCTCAGAGAAAATGAATTTAATTAGTTAACTTCGATTATTTTTTTATTCGAATTTAATTTAAAAATAAATGACTTGGACCATGAAATAATTTAAAAATAATTTTGAAGTAATTATATTTTCTATTTATAAACTGTTAAAATTAAAGGAACATGAAATAAAATTTGAGTTTATGGTATGAAAATAATTAAATAATAATTTAACAAATTAATTTAAAATGTAATTTCATCTCTATCCATTAAATAATAATAATAATTCGAACTTGATTGGAACCTTATAATAATGATTTGAAAGCGGTGGTGCCTCGCCCGGAGGACGTGGTGGAGGCTGCCTTATATTTGAGTGGCGACCAGTCCAAGTATCTGAGTGGACTAAACCTCGTGGTGGATGGAGGTTATAGCCCAAACACCCATTTTAGCTAGACTTGGACCAAACACGTTGACATCGAAAACCCTTTTGAAATCTTCGTTGTCTGTGGCCACAATTCTACTTTCCGTGCCGCCGTACATGGCAGCATTGTTGAACATGATGTCTGGCTTTCCGTACTTGGAGACGGCCAAATCGACAGTATTTTGAACATGATGTTGGTTAACTTTTGTTTCGGTCGGAAAGTAATTAAACTCGAGAAAGAGCGCCACTTGTTGGGGCTTGGAAGGCGACGGGAGTAAGACACTGGCCGTGGAAAATGATGATGAAACCGAAGTTCTGGGTCATTAATAATTGGATAGGAACCGAACTCCACACTGTATGGTCATTAAATTATGGCCTTTAAAATCGACAAAACCTACGTTTAATTACCGATCCCGTTCTCTTTCTCCGAATGCAAGTATTTGTGTAAAAAGATTGCCCTTTTTCACTTTCAGACCACACACGGAACCAACATCATCAACCAAGTTCATGGACAAGTGCTAGAAACTTGAAAGCTTAATTTTTGGTTTAGATTTTCGGAAGATAAACGAGTAAATTGGCACTGAGATATGAACGTAAGTTTCTCTGTTAAATGCGGTGTCTCGGAGGCTTTATGTATTATAAATACAACCTAATCTTTATATGAGTTGGGAACATGACATATTAACGCCGGTTAATATCGTTTAAGGATTTCATCGTTTTTAGCATAGCAAAGAAATGTTTAAAATAATGGTTGGTGATGTAATTATTTCGTGTCACTCGCACGCATTTGAAGAGGTGTTTGTTGTAGCACTTGGGAATTGATCAGGCTCATCTGCTCCGAGCAGCTACTTTACGGTATTCACAAACGCTACGTTGTCCGACAGCCCTAAGCTTTACAAATCTGTGGCAAACATCCAGCCCTTAATAATGCCCAACACATGATTTCAAATGAAAAAAAAAAAAAAAAAGTCCAAAACAATGCTTATCAAGCGCTATCTGACATACTTGCAAACTTTTCATAAATACTTTTTAATATTAAGAAAAAAACATTAGTTTAGATATATTTTTAAAGAATTAGACTCAAATTATAAAAGATACAGTATAAATATGTTATATATTAAATGGTATAATAAAATGACTCCCATTTCGTTTCAAAAAAAAAAAAAAGAATATATATATATATATATATATATATATATATATATATATATATATATATATTCAATGATAATTTTGCATCTTATCAGTAACAAGTATTTATTATTTTGTCTAATACTATTATTATGTGTCATTTGCTACACTATAACTAATTATTTGCAATTTAATATTATTTTAACTATTAATTGATACATATTCGTTTGTATTTCAATACTTAATTTGAATTAATTAAAAACTCAATAAAGCTTGACAATTTTTTGTAAAGGATAAATCCTTAAGAAGTGTGAAATATATTTTTAAATTTTTTGTAAATCTTTCTTTTTTCTTTTGTAAATTTTACGATTATTTTATAAAAATTTTAATTAATTAAATTAAATCAAAATGCCGATTAACTACATTAAAATCATGAAATATAGATAAATTAAGTTCATAAATTTTGTTTTTCTTATTTCATTGGACTAATAATAGAACCATGAAGATACATTTCAGATTGATTTTCTCTTTCACTAAAATGTGCGGCTAAGGTTACTGCATTCTTTATCCGTTACATTTTCTTTGTTGCTATTTCCCCTTTCCCTCTCAAGCAGACGTCACGGGGACTGTATACATAAAGTGTGACAGAGGGGTCCTTTGAATTTGGCAAGCTCGAGGCAGTCTAGGCTCAACAATTCTTCAAGATGGCTTCGGCTCCACTCACCCAAGTGCCGAAAAAAAGCTATAACAATTGACTTTTAATTTTAAAGTATTAATTCTTAATTTAAAATGTGTAAAATTTATAAAGTAATAGATTATGTTTTGGTATATTCTTTCTCGAAAAAAGAAATATATAATGTTATGAGGGCCACATATTGATTGACCGGTGAACTCTCCTTAAATCGTATCGAGGAGATGCAGGTCCGAGCACAGCATTCACATCAGAGGGCATTCACCCAAGCATTGACATTCTATATAAGGTTATCTTGTTTCCCTACCTTGCAAAGGAATAGTATGAGCTTAGTGAAAGGAAATTAGTTCTCTTCAATTTTCGAATTATGCACATCCACAGGGTGAAAACTCAAACAAAACGAGTGCAGACTCTGTTGTAGCTCCAACTCTAGCCATAAAGAGGTAATCATATTTTTTTTTTCTTTTTGTTTCAATTTTTATCCAACTTCATTTCTGAAAATGTTATGTCATGGTAGTCTTGTTTAGTTATTTTGATCAAGTTTTATTTCTTGTTCCCCCCAATAATATTTGCTTCAGATATCAAGGCTGAAAAATATCTCATTCCAACATGCAATTAATAAGCTCCTACTCCTGCAGGCTGGAAGGTAAGGTAGCCATGATAAGCGGCGGAGCAAGTGGGATAGGAGAATCCACTGCAAGGTCGTTTGTTCAACATGGCGCCAAGGTTGTTATTGCAGATATTCAAGACGACCTCGGCCACTCTTTCTGCCAGGAAATTGTTTCTGAAGACATTGTCTTCTATGTACACTGTGATGTAATGAGTGACTCTGACGTCCGAAACGCTGTAGATTTAGCGCTCTCCAAGTATGGAAAGCTCGACGTCATGTTCAAACAACGCTGGCATCGGCGGCATCATGGATCCAGGATTTTAGCCGCGGACAATGAAGAGTTTAAAAGGGTTTTCGATATAAACATGTTCCGTGCGTTCTTGGGTGCTAAGCATGCTGCAAGAGTAATGATCCCAGCTAAAAAAGGTTGTGTTCTCTTCACCGCAAGTGGTATGGCAGCAACTTGCATTCCGGGGAGCCATGCGTATACGGCATCTAAGCACGCAGTGATTAAATTGGCAAAGAACTTGGCCGTTGAGTTAGGCCGGTATGGGATAAGAGTGAAGTGCATATCCCACATCGTTAAGGAGCGCTTGGAGGCGAATGGGGACAGGGAAGGAGAAGTTAGAGGTGCTGATTTGCGCTTCAGCTAATTTAAAAGGGCCAATTTTAGAACCTGAAGACATTGCGCAAGCAGCAATTTATCTGGCAAGTGATGAGTCCAAGTACGTGAGTGGGATCGATCTGGTTGTTGATGGGGGGCTATAGCCGAGCCAATCCATCGTTTGCATTAGCAATGAAGTGAAAAAGCTCTGTTGGATCAGTCTTTCTTCTGGGGGCGTGACATGAACTGTCTTTGGGAGAAATGAGTTTGGGCCGGGCTGCGTTTAAGGCATTGCTCGGTCCGTGTTCATTACGAAATTTCTTATCCATGGGTTTTAGTGCATGCTTTCCCGGGTGGATATCCACATATATATCTATTTTTGCATCCGTTGCTTTCCATGGCGTAGCAATTAAGATCCTGGCTTTGCTGGGTGATAGCAGTAGTTGTTTTCCAGCTGTTTTATTCCTTGCCGTTGATCGAGGCTCGCCCATTTCCCAAGTTGCTGTCGTGGTCCAACACGTGACGTTGCAACCGCTGTTTTTCTGATTCACTTTTTCAACGATTAGCTTCACCTTACTTTGTGTTTGTCAACTTTGATCGGTACCATCAATATTTCAGGTTGGATTATTTAAGTATGTCATGAAGGATAATTCCTCGGATTCTTTATATTAATAAACTATATTATTTATACTAATCAACAAAGGAGATTTTTTCATAATTAGTTTAAAATTTTTAAAATTTTATACGTATCTCAATTTGATAAAAAGTTTACACTAATAATATTTATTAATTAAAATTATTTAAAGTGAATCAATTTTATATTAAATTTTATTTAAAAATAAAAATAAATTCTCTTACCATTACTCATGATAATATAAAATCACTTTATTCATGACAAAATTTATTTTATATATATATATTATTTATTATTTGATTCTACTTAAAAATTTATTTTTTAATTAATATTTTGATATAGTATTAAAATTTTATAATTGATTTATCATTTATCTAAATTAAGTTTTTATTTTTACATAAAATAATATCAATTTTTAATGTATTTAATCTTATCCAATTATAAAACTAGCTTAAACTTTATCGGTCAAAACACGTGCACGAGACTATTACTCACCAAAGACTATTTGTCAACAGCTTGACTTTAAACATATCCCATGGTGGGGAACCGCCCACCAAATTTGAGAGAGCAACCTAATTCTGACTTCCAAGTTTAAGTTGAAATTGGAGGTCCTAAACAAGTTGAAGAGGGCGTGTCGGAATACTGAAGTACTGTGTTATTCCATTTCAATTTCCAGTGGGCTTTCAAATTCCATTGCGGGAGAATCAAGATGAGCGCAGATTCTGCTGTAGCCCCAGCCACCCAATGGTAGGCATAAAGAATGCAGGGGTAAAAAATTGGAGACTTTATCTAACTTCATTTTGAATAAAATATATTGTATATTTAATGAATTTTTTCAATATACTAGCTTATAAACTATTTTTATATTTTTATTGAAACCTGCATATAATTTTAATAGTTATTTAAAAATTTTGACTTAAGTTGCTTATTTGTATTAAAACTATTGTTTCATAAATTAATTAATACTTAAGAATATTAATTTATGTGTTATTTATTTTAATATATCAATAAAATTGAATCGATACGTAAATAAATATATTTGATTACATTATATTCTTTTTATATTAAGTGTTAACTTAGAATATAAATTTTTGAACAACTATTTTGAAATTTTAATTTCAATTACTTGTTAATGTTAAGAATCTTCCTTCATAAATTAACTAAATTTTAATAATGTTAATTTATGTAATAGTATTTTGATATCTCAATATAATTATATTCATATGTAAATAAATATATATGTTTATATTATATTTTTTTATAGTGTTCATAATCTTACAATATAAATTTTTAAATTAGTTATAAGCCATGATACTCTAACAATTTGATAAATTCTTTACTTATTTATTTTGCATCTATTTAAAAGAATGAATAAAAAATATAAAAATTTATGTGATATAAATAAAATTAAAAATTAAGTTCTCCTATACTTAATTTGGGCTTTTAACTCTACACGCAAGAAGGTAAGGCTGGACCCGAGAGAGCTCTCTCTACTCTGTATTTTGGTTGGACCTGATAGGCTTTTAACTCCGCAGGCTAGAGGGTAAGGTGGCCTTGATAACAGGAGGAGCAAGAGGGATAGGCGAGTCCACAGCAAGATTTACCCAAGATGATCTTGACCACTCTCTCTGTGAGGAGCTCGGCTTCGAAGAAGCTGTCACCTATGTCCATTGTGATGTAACGAATGATTCTGATGTCCGAAATACTGTCGATTTGGCCGTCTCCAAGTACGGAAAGCTAGATATCATGTTCAACAATGCTGCCATCTTCGGCAGCACGGAAAGTAGAATTGTGGCCACAGACAACGAAGATTTCAAAAGGGTTTTGGATGTCAACGTGTTTGGTGCGTTCTTGGGTGCTAAGCATGCCGCCAGGGTCATGAGTCCAGCTAACAAGGGTGTCATTCTCTTCACTTCCAGTGTTGCTGGAGTTTGCGTATTCGGCATCGAGCCCCTTGCGTATTCGGCATCAAAGCACGCAGTGGTCGGCTTGGACGAGAAATTGTCGGTTGAGTTGGGCCAGTATGGGATAAGAGTGAATTGCATATCCCCATTTGCAGTTATGACCCCCATGTTTACGACCGCTTCGGGGCAAAAGGAGATTAATAAGGAGAAGTTAGAAGAGTGGGTTTCAGCTTCAGCTAATTTAAAAGAGGCAGTACTAGAACCCAAAGACATTGCACAGGCAGCAGTGTACCTGGCAAGTGATGAGTCCAAGTACGTAAGTGGGATCAATCTGGTGGTTGACGGTGGCTTCAGTGTTACCAATCCGTCGTTCACATTTACAATGAAGAGCTTACTTTCTTGATTCCGTTTGGCGCTAAGCATCTTGAAAATAAATTTTGCTTGTGGCGTTCCATTGCGTTTGCTGTAAGCGTATCATAACGGGCAGGTGCATTATAAAAGGTGAAGGTAGCGGACTGATCACAGTTCGTTGCGAAGTATAAAAGGGCTGCTAAGTTATCCTTTTCTTTCCCTTCGAGTGCTTGTCCAAGTGAAGTGCTTGTCCAAGTACCTTTTTGTTATAAGAAATTGTGTGGGATACCAGTGTTATTTCTCGCATTCATGTCATCACCGTTCAACATGTCAAAAGATATAGCAGATATATTATTGAAACTCTCGAAAAAAATGAATTTAAGTAGTTAATCTCAGTCATCATCTTATTTTTTATTGAAATTTAATTTGAAAATAGAAGAGTCAATAATTTTGAAATAATTATAATTTTCATTTATATGCTATTGATTTGAATGAACATGAAATGAGATTTGAGTTAATGGTATAAAAATATTTAAATAATAATTTTAAAAATTAATTTAAAATGTAATTCCATCTCTCCCCATTAAAAAATAATCGAACTTGATCGGAAACTTACATGGGTTAGGTGGAACCAATTTGTGTAACGGCGACTAGGGCTGTACAAGCACTCTCTGCCGGGCTCAGAGCTTCAAGAGCCCATCACCACTTACTACCTTTTTGGGCTCCCAGCTGCCTGCTGCAAATTTGTCATTACCAAAACTCCGAGAATGATAATCCCACGTAATTGACAATGTTAGATCAAACTTGATGAAATATACCTTTTCTTTTATATCTAGTTGAAATGAAAAAGAAATTATTTTCTTTTTATAATTAATGTTCGAGATTTGAATCCTACTGAACTATAGTTTTTTGCTTTGACCTTTTTTTTAGTTAGGAATAAGTATTGGGTTCTCCTTGTACCTTTCAATATTATTAAACCAAAAAAGAAAAAAAGGTCCCGAACGAAACGTGTCAAGCCGATTAGATATTTAGCCCAAAAGCCTAACACCAAACTTCCAAAGAGCCCATTTTTACTTATTTAATTTTTAAAATTTTAAATTTTATGTGAATCTTAATTTAACAATAAATTTAAAATAATAATATCTATTTATTGAAATTATTTATAATGAATTAATTTTTATATTATATTTTATTTTAAAAAAAAATTCTTTGACCATTATTCATGGTATTACATATTAAATTTATTTATTAAAAAATTATTTTTATAAAAAATTTTAAAATTTAATATATATTATTTATTATTTAATTTCATCTAATAGTTTAAACTTTAAATTATTTTTTTTAATTTCATATTAAAATTTTATGATCAATTTGTCATATATTTAAATTATTATTTTATTTTTTATAAAAAAATATTAAAGTTTAACACATTTAATTTTATTTAATTTTAAAATTTACTTAAACTTTAATGGTCTTTTAACAAACAAAAAAAAAAAAATCAAAACACGTGCCCGAGAGGCCGTGATGCATGAACTTAGTCAACATGGGCGGCAACAGATTGTGCTAGGGGTTGAACAAAAGTCACGAAAGACTATTAGTCAACAGCTTGAGTTGATTAAAATTTAAACGTGTCGCATGGTGGGTGGCCGCGGTGAATTATTTATCGCCACCAAATTTGAAAAAGCAGTCTCAATTTTGGGCGACGCTATCTCCAAAGACCTGAAATTGGAATTGGAGGTCCTCACCAGGTTTATATTGTTCCCTGCCTTCCGAGTTGAAGAGGGCGTCTATAAATACTGAAGTACAGTGTTCTTCCGTTTCAATTTCCAGTGGGCTTTCAAATTCCATTGCCGGAGAATCAAGATGAGCGCAGATTCTGCTGTAGCCCCAACCACCCAAAGGTAAGCATAAATAACGAAGGTGTACAAAATTGGAGACTTTATCTAACTTTATTTTGAATAAAATATATTGTATATTTAATGAAATATTTCAATATACTAGCTTAAAAACTATTTTAATATTTTTATTAAAACATATCATACTTGCGTATAATATTAATAATTACATGAAAATTTTTATTTTTGGTTGTTTGTTCGTATTAAAAGTCTTGCTTCTTAAATCAATTAACACTTAAGAGTATTAATTTATATGTCATTTATTTTAATATATCAATAAAATTGAGTTGATATAGAGATAAATATATTTGATTGCATTATATTTTTTTATATTAAGTGTTATCTTACAATATAAATTTTTGAGTAATTATTTTAAATTTTCAATTTCAACTACTTGTTCATGCTTAGAGTTTTCCTTCATAAATTAATTAAGTTTCAAAAGTGTTAATTTATGTGTAATTTATTTTAATATATCAATATAATTAAATTGATATGTAAATAAATGTGTTTATATTATATTTTTTTATAATAATCTTACAATATACATTTTTAAATTAATTATAAGTAATAGTGTTCAAACAATTTGATAAATTTTTTGCTTATATATTTTGAATATATTTGAAAAAATAAAAAAATATTAAAATTTATGTGATACAAATAAAATTAAAAATTAAATTCTCTCATATTTAATTTGGACTTTTTAACTCTACACGCAAGAAGGTAAGGCTGGACCCGAGAGAGCTCTCTCTACTCTTTATTTTGGTTGGACCTGATAGGCTTTCAACTCCGCAGGCTAGAGGGTAAGGTGGCCTTGATAACCGGTGGAGCAAGTGGGATAGGCGAGTCCACAGCAAGATTGTTTGTTCAACACGGGGCCAAGGTTGTTATTGCAGATATCCAAGATGATCTTGGCCACTCTCTCTGTGAGGAGCTCGGCTTCGAAGAAGCTGTCACCTATGTCCACTGTGATGTAACAAATGATTCTGATGTGCAAAATACTGTCGATTTGGCCGTCTCCAAGTACGGAAAGCTAGACATCATGTTCAACAATGCTGCCATCTCCGGCAGCACGGAAAGTAGAATTGTGGCCACAGACAACGAAGATTTCAAAAGGGTTTTCGATGTCAACGTGTTTGGTGCGTTCTTGGGTGCTAAGCATGCCGCCAGGGTCATGAGTCCAGCTAAAAAGGGTGTCATTCTCTTCACTGCCAGTGTTGCTGCAGTTTGCGTTGGCGGCATCGAGCCCCTTGCGTATACGGCATCAAAGCACGCCGTGGTCGGCTTGGCCAAGAAATTGTCGGTTGAGTTGGGCCAGTATGGGATAAGAGTGAATTGCATATCCCCATTTGCAGTTATAACCCCCATGTTTACGACCGCTTTGGGGCAACAGGAGATTGACAAGGAGAAGTTAGGAGAGTGGGTTTCAGCTTCGGCTAATTTGAAAGAGGCAGTACTAGGACCCAAAGACATTGCACAGGCAGCAATGTATCTGGCAAGTGATGAGTCCAAGTATGTAAGTGGGATCAATCTGGTGGTTGACGGTGGCTTCAGCGCTACCAATCCGTCGTTCACATTTACAATGAAGAGCTTCCTTTCTTGATTCCGTTTGTCCCTAAGCTTCTTGAAAATAAATTTGCTTGGAGCCTTCCATTGCATTTGCCGTAAGCGTATCATAACGGGCAGGTGCATTATAAAAGGTGAAGGCAGCGGACTGAGTATAGTTGGGTGCGAAGTTACACTTTTTTTTTTTTTTCCCTTTAGGTGCTTGTCCAAGTACCTTTTTCTTATAATAAATTGCGTGAGATACCAGTGTTACGTCTTGCATTCATGTAATGACAAGATATCTAGCAGATATATTATTGAAGCTTTTGGATAAAATAAATTTTACTAGCTAACTTCAGTAATTGTTTTATTTTTTATTTAAATTTAATTTAACAATTGATAATTTAATAATTTTGGATAAAAATATATTGATGCGGCGCATTTATGTATTTTTAAGTCAAAACAATACCAAACCTCTAATGCTGTACAGTCCATTTGCTAACTGCGTGACATTATGCTTCATTGTGATAGCCTAGACTTTGGTAGCGCAGGGGTAAATAATATCGGACAATACTTGTGACCCCGGTTCATACCGATGGGTAGTGGAGGTCGGTGGTCCTGCTGGGCTGTTGAATTGAATGAATATGAAATGAGATTTGAGTTCATGGTAAGAAAATAATTAAATAATAATTTGTAAAACTAAGTTAAAATGTAATTCTATTTTTGCCCATTTAAAAAAATATAATTCGAACTTGAACCATATATTGGTTAGATAGAACAATTTGTGTAACGGCGACTAGGGCTGTACAAGCACTCTCTGCCGGGCTCTGATCTTCATGAGTCCATCCCGACCTACTACTTCTTTTTGGCTCCCACCTGCCTTATGCAACGTTGTAATTCCAATAACTCCGAGAATGATAATCCCACATCCTTTGAGAATGTTAGTCCAACTCCATGAAATATATTCTTTTTTATTTAAATCTTGTTGAAATGTTTAAAAAAATTTTTTATTTGGTTAATCTGTGGCGTTAGGAATAAGTATTGGGTTCTCCATAAATCTTTCAATATCATTAAACTGAAAAAAAGAAAAAAAAATACATGCATACACAAATAATAATAATAATAATAAGAAGAAGAAGGTGATTAGGTTCCAAAGAAAACGACGGGCAAAGCCGATGAGATCCAATTGAGCCCAAAAGCCTAACAATAAAACTTCCAAAGAGCCCATTTTCCCTTACCTCTCCGCACGCACTATAGGTATACCGACAAAACCCTAATTCCCGACAGGGTCAGTGTAAGCTTTCTTTAGCTCTGTGTCTCAGCAGCCACACACGCAGACACCAAACAAGAAGAAGAGGGGAAAATGGGCCGCGTCCGCACAAAGACGGTGAAGAAATCGTCGCGCCAGGTGATCGAGCGGTACTACTCGCGCATGACGCTTGATTTCCACACCAACAAGAAGGTGATCGCCGAGGTGGCCATCATCCCTTCGAAGCGCCTCCGCAACAAGATTGCCGGATTCTCGACCCACCTCATGAAGCGCATCCAGAAGGGCCCGGTCCGCGGAATCTCCCTCAAGCTTCAGGAGGAGGAGCGGGAGCGCCGCATGGACTTCGTCCCCGAAAAGTCCGCTATCCAGACCGACGAGATTAACGTCGACAAGGAGACCATCGACATGCTCGGCGCCCTTGGCATGGCCAATCTCCCTGGCGTCAACCAGGTCGACCCGGTTCCTGTCTCCGTTCCCCAGTTCGGGTTCGGTAGAGGTGGTCCTGTTGGGCCTGGCAGAAGGTTTTAAATGTTAAGGATGGACACTAGGGCGGTTGCTGTTTTATTTTAATTTTCATCTATTTCATGTTGTTTTGTTTGACTGTGAAGATTCTGGGTTTATCTCTCTTAAATTGTGGAAGGATTTTTCGTGCTACTGCCCTGTTACTTTATGACTTATGAGTAACTGTGGTTTACTTTATTTTGTTTTATGTTGTCCTTCATGGGTATTCCTCGTTTCTTGGAGTACTTTGTGCCGTGTTATGGTTTCTAATTATATTTCTTGCTGATGTGTTTTGTCCATCGCGCTATTTTCTAGATGTATGGTTTCCAATTACAGAGTTTATGTTCGCATTTTTAGATTTTTTTTGTTTGATTGCGTATTTCAATTTATGTCTGTTGAGTTTTTGAAGTGCTTTGCCAGGATAATTTGCTTTTTTATTTTATTAAATGTTGAACAATGAATCTGGCAATGTTATTCTGGTTCTTGACACATCGTGATGTGGTGTGTGCCTCATGGTAAATTATGTTTCCTGTGAAATGGGTTAGACGGTTGTTTTGCTTTGTTATGCAGCCAGAATCATGTACTTGTTGGCGGTTTTTGTGTATGAAGTGTCTTTGGTGTATCATTGCTTTTTTTGTTGATCAGTGTCGTAGTTCTTTACTTTAGTTGAAAAATGAGGAAGTCATTTGTAGCATTTAGATCAGCTAAAAGCAACTGATTTTGGTGCATGATATGCTTAAAACTGAAGGGAATCATTTTGAATATTTGGTGCCAAAATTTTCCCTGGAATCATCATTGCTATTCAAGTTGTCATGGATGAATTCGGGGAATTGCTTTCCTTTTGTACAATTTATTTAAATGCGTTAGTGGAGGACTATTGCAGGCATTTATAGGCATAAGATGCCTGACCTTTAGCAATCAAAATTATCCTGATAGTCCTCCTCATATAAGTCGTGTATCCTTAACCTTAGAAATCAAAGTTATCCTGACATTCCTCCTTGTATAAGTTGTGTATCCTTTGGTTTTGGTCATGTTGATACTGATTGCAAATTGCACATTATAATGAAACCTGTGAGTCATATAATCTTGTGGAATTGTTTAGTGGGTTATGATGGCCGGAAGCATCAATTATGCTATGAAGTATGTGCAGTTGTCCATTCTTCCATAAGCTCTGCGGACAAAATCGAATTAACCAGCTGATTTCTGTCATTATTACAATCTAAGCTTCTTCCCAGGATTGTTAGTAGTTGCTTCCATCTTGCCAAATAGGCAAATAGTGACATGACTATGGTTGCTGGGACAACGAGGCATTGCGTGAGTTGCATGACAGTTGCAAGAGGAAATGGTGTGACATTCTAAATTTTTCTGTTATGGTGTTGTAGACTTTGCGTTGATATATTTACGCAGCCACTGCCCAATTCTTAGCTTCAGGTTTAAATTTCGATCCTAAGTTGTTTGTATACAGAGTGACCAAGTTCATGTTGAATATCTGCAATAATAACTTTAGCACCATGCACCAATCCAATCCTACTGGCAGCACCTGTTATTAGGGCTATCTCGCGGGATAACTTGCTCGATTTAAAAACAGTAAATCAGCATCATGGTTTCTCAGGTTCAAGCAAAGTTACGAGCATGGCTTGACAGGAGAGATTCTTGTTAATAACTTATCTCTTGACAATGGACAATGGGAGCTGGCAACGACAAGCCACTCATGGTTTACCTTATTGTAAAGGTCCAAATGAATGAATAATGGCTTATATGATATCATACTCACGTATGCATTTTGGATCTCACTGGTGATTCTATAAGGCCTCACGCGCATTAGGCATGGAGCTACATGAAAAAAAATTGGCCATAAGTGTATGAAAAAAAAAAAGCTAGGCATTCAACTAAAATTTGAAAACTAAATTCTGAGTAAGAGTATATCATTGCCTAGACATTGGAATTACCATAACACTACCTTTTAGCCTTGCCGATTGCCGCAACATAGCTATCGAGCAGCATAGAGAAGGATGAAGGACAGTTGTTAAATGGCATTAACGTGCGAGTAATTGAACTAGTTTAGAGGTTAGTGAATGCAGCAATGCCTCGGTCCTGCAAAAGTCGCTGTTCAAAATATTTTATTGTTCAATAAGATGGAATCAAAATGCCCATTAATTGTGATACATATAGATGTCGTCCTGCTCAATTTCGAGTTCCTTTTACTCAATGTTGAGATTTTGGGTAACGTCTTCACCGCACGTTATCAAGAACTTAAATTTAACGTTTAATTTTAAAAGCACCATCAATCACCATTAATGAGTTGGGAGAGGGAAATTAATTTGTCTTTTTTCGAAAGATTTTTTTTTTCCCAATAACAAGGTTAATCATTTTGACAAAAATAAATTGGTAAAATTCACTAGTTTTAAGTAATTACATAACATGTGCCTATAATGAGTAGTATAATTGAGATCATGGAGCCTTTCAACGTCTAAACTAGCATCATCGTTGTAATTCAAAGGCAGATGAATTCGTAATTCAGTAAACTATGTGGAGTTGTCTCACTGCTGTCCTGAATAGTTCATGCGTACAGTTGTTCTAGTCTCTTTAATCTTCCCTCTTTAGCTGTATTGCCAATCCTTTATTTCTCATACTCTGAACGTTCGGTGCTGATTGTTGCAGCATTTACAGTCCATTCAAACTTTCATCTGCTGAGTAATTCATTTTTTGGTACACAAATGCGGAGTGATTCATTGTTGGTTGCCGACTTTCAGAATCTGAGTGATTCACGCTGTTAATGGAGACTGATGGGGAACCCAACCAGGGCTTTGGTCTGTCTCGCTCTGTCGTGGCTGGTGTTCCTTAGTTATGATTATCAATCCATCTACTCTGAATTGATTGAGTCAATTGGGAGCTTCCCAAGTGGCTTCAACCCATATCACCCGATCTCCCGTTCACATGAATTCCTCGGTGGTGGGTCTGAACGATTATCTGGGTTTGGTATTGGTCATCTTCCATTTAGATAAGATAGAACAAAAGCTTGTTTGTACTGCTCTTAGGATAGCACACACCTAGGATGTTCCCAACTAGGCCTCTAACCCAACAAACCATTAGGTGATCAAAAGTTGTCTCCAGAATCAAATTTTATGTATATCACATGGTCATTTTTAATTTGCAAAAACACTGCACTCCACCTTTTGGGGATTAATCTTTACGTCGTCTCAAGAAGCTGCGATGGTGTAATAGGGTTCCAGATGCTTATTGCCTGGTTACCTTTTGGGCTCTGAATTGGTGTTGTGTTGGCGTGCTTTAAATGATCACACTGTGCAATATATACTAGTTTTCCACCCTGTTCCGAGGAACTGAAGGTAAAGTCTCCTCAGCCCGGAATTGAGGGCATTTGATTTTGTGGGCATCACATGAGATTGTATTCGTCAAACCACAAATTGTGACCTCACACGCCATGGAAGAGTTACCTCTCTGCTCAGTCAAATCGAATCACGGATCCTGATCTATCAAAATCATTTTGGTATACTTCCAAATTTCAATTTAAATGCTCGAGGGAAGAACACATCACGGGTCCCAATCTTTTGCCGTCGATCTTTTGTTACAAGTAATGAGATTATTAATTGCGTCTTAACTTTCCCAGTACTTGACTGACTACTGTCACACTTGAGAGCAAATAGCCGACCCAAAATGCAGAACTGAGAGCAAAATCTACAAATCCACCAAATTCTTTGTAGGGTCCAAAAATCTTAAACGCTTGCCCTAGGCAAGCAAGTTGGTAACCAATTAATGAGCCTTCGCGGACGTATACGAGGGCCGAATTAAAAGTTCACCACCCAACTTTCATTTCATTTCGCATAGAAAGATGGTGGTAGAGCCCATCAGATTTCAGTCCCAAACATTTTCTGTGCACCAGTGGGCTAAGAGTGTTACCTAAGTCATATGGGGTCTTTCATGCCACAAATTGTCAAAAGATAACGTGAGAACAAAAAACTCTTTTTTTTTTTTTTTATTAGTGTAACGATGGTTTTGATTATAATACATATATATTATTGATGAATGTCGACACATTATTTAGTGAAAACAACTTAATAAAGATTTTAAGATCAAAGTTTTAAATCAATCTAATTTGATGCAAAAAAAAAAAAAAACACTACAAGAAGTCAACAACTTTTCTTCATTGTACTCCAAGTTTTAAATCGACTATATGGATCAGATTGGCCTTTGATATGATAAAATAAAATTACAATTATGCGTTGTCGACCTACATGTCAAAGAATCTCGTGTCACACGGAATTGCAAAGCCGGGGCCATCTGGGAAATCGTTGCATTAATATTTTGGTGTACAAAGTTTTAATGGGAGCATTGAATTCTTTCATGGCAGGATGCAACTAAAATTTAAAAGATGGGTTTGGCTTTAAACACCCCCATTTAAACCTTCTGATTTTCCTCATATGAAAACTGTAAATTTAAATATACTCGTTAATGAATAAGCAGGAAAAAAATAAAGAGGGAGAGAGATGCACCAATTATACAGTAGACAATTAAATGTTCTTTATGGCATTGCACTTGAATTCCCTGAGAGGCTCTTGATGGAGCTTGGTTGGCTCATTGACAGGTATTCCTTAATGGCGTTTCAATGCTTCTCTGCTACATCTAAATGGTAATCGATCAAGGGGAGAGCTCTCTCTCTCACACACACTCTCACTCTCACTCTCAAGATTTAGAGGCTAATCTATAGGTATGCCACTAAATGCATCGCATGCATATTGATGAGGGCCAGTGAAGTTAAGAGAATATAACATTAAATTTTCATGAATAAAGTAACAAAATTTTCTTTATTGTTGCATAATTTTTATCGGTTCATCGGAACTAAATCCTCATTTCTTGAAATTATGAGAGAAATAAGTTCAAATTCTCAACTTTCCTCTCTAGAACTTTGTTCTTGTAGCAAATAAAGGTAACCTCAGTTAGTTTACTTGTTTTTCCCTACGTAAAAAAAAAAAAAAAAGGTAACAAAATATTAAACATAATTCTAGAAATTTGATTCTATGTTAAACGCTTTCTTAAAAAAAAAAAAATTAGTGTTCGTTCTCTGTGTACGAGACTCTGAATGCGAAATCTGGCGATAAAAATCAAAATCTCATCTACACTTTGACATCATATCACAACTATACCGTTCGCATGGATTTTTAACTTAAAGTTTAAATGTTATTGTGTACCAAAAAAATATTAAAATCTTTACTTGCCACTCGATCAAACTTAGATTTAACGTCTGTCTCAATGATCTTGAAGATACAGCCAACGACTGGTCTGGTCTCAACATGGTCAAGTAGCACGGCTTTCTCTTCCCAGATGCTGCTTTTGGGTTTAACCTTGTGAGTGTAACTGCGAGGTCTTGTAAAAACTCTGATATCAGTTGCATGCGGTACCCAGACTCGCACGTGGAAGCCTTTAATTAAATTCTTATCAATGCACGAATTGATTGATGGCATCTTGTTCACTTGTGTCCTTCCCTTTCTTCTTCTTCTTCTCGTTCTTTTTTCTTTTCCCGAAATTAGAAGCTCGATAAAGTTCAGTGGCTTATTGATATTTCATAGGTTCTTTCTATTTGCATTACTTCTCAACCGACTCTAACGATAATACAATTTCTGATAAACGAAAGCCAAAGATTAAAGGAACAAAAAAAAAAAAAGAAGTAGAAAACAGGTCTATAACCATTAGCCATAGGATCAATGTTGTACAATTAATTTGGATTGTGCCTTTGGCATGAATCAACCATTCGGACAGACACCGTAGCCAAGGAGTCGTGCTTGCCCCCTCCCTCTCTCTCTCTCTCTCTCCCCCAAATGTTCGGATCGTGCCTGGTACCCGACCCAAACAATATTCCCGAAAAACTGATTATTATAATATTTTTGCCAGGCCATACAACATTGGAGTTTTCCGAACTCAAATACAATCCCTATGCCTTTTGCTTTTGTCTATGAAAGGGTTACAACCCCACCTACGTAGGTGTGAAGTGGCACCCCTTCAGGCAGACATGGTCCCACAAATGTTAATGTGCTTTGTATGTGCATCAATTGAAATGACCATCACCCATTCTCTTATGCTAGTCTAAAATGTACTGACCCTGCTAACTAAATCCATTGTATAAACAGCCGAAGATTGCTCGGCCATGAACGCTTGCATTTGCTTTTATGGGTCATGGTTTCTTTGCAAAATGCACCGACGACCCTGATGAATTCAGGCCACCAAAATTTAAGAACATCCTTCCCAAGGATAGGAGCCACAAATTATAAATACATGACCCAAATTGCAAAATTATTTCATGAATAATCAATAATCTGAAGAGCTGCGAGGACTTGAATATTTATGGTTTCATTCATTCATTCATTCATTCATGAATTATGGCTAACCGAGGCTGCACATTAATTTTCTAGTTGGATCAGTCGGGAATCTACGTATTTATCTTGTGGATTCACACTACGCTGCAACCTCTTTGTCATCTGGTGGACAAAATTGTACGGCAGTAAACTAATATATACACACGTGCCTTAATTAAGGAGCATACTTACCTTTTTTTTTTCTTTTTTTTTTGAGTGTAAATTTGTAATATATAGTTGAGGACTCGAACAAATGCTAGAAAGCATATCAAAGAGTTACAAGGCTTTCAATACAGAAGTGCCCCGCTGAACAGCCAGCCAGCCCTCCAAGACTAAGCCCTTCTAGCTTCATTATTTGTTTTTCTTTCTTTCTTTCTTTTTTTAAAAAATTAATTAGATCAAATTTATTAAGAACAGAAGATAGTTTTTTTTTTTAACCTGAAAAAAAAAAAGTGCAACTCAGGCAAAAAAATTACCTGATTTAAAATATGTAATTATGATAAACATCAAGAAAAAAAATAATTATCAAATGAGGTTAAATAATGGTAGATCTAAGAAATATAGCTAGTAAGAAAAGTTTATGCATAATTAAGAAAATATTAATATAAAAATAAAATGATATAAAAATTATTAACACTACTTTTTATAATTTTTTATGGTAAAAAATAACAATTTAAAATGAATGAGCAAAATTTGCATATAAATTAGTTATCTTTAATAAAAGCGATCTCTTATTTTGCTAGATTGAGATATATAATCTATATATATATATATATATATATATATATATATATATATATATATATATATATATATATATATATATATATATATATATATATATATATATATTTTTTTTCTAAAAACAAAAATTTACAGTTGTAACTTATGACATTTTGTCACAAAGAAATTATTCTTATTTTTGCATTAAACATATCTTTGCAAACATCTGCCTATTAATTGAAAATACAATATTTTATTGTATTACTAACAAAGAGTCATTCGAATTTTGAATAACAAATATATCAATCATTTTATTCATTTCAACTCAAAAATAAAAATAAATTCATATAATTTTTATATTTATTTTAAATCTAATAAAAGTGATAAATTAACATATTAAAAATTTATAAAAAATCTATGACAAATTCAACAGTTAGTTGAAGGTTTTGGGTTAATTCAATAATTTCTGACTTCGCGTGGGGGCAAAAGAATATTACGAGTAGGGGAAACACTTAAAAAGTTCATCTATATCATACAGCAAATTTTCTTTCCAGGGGGGCCCACTTGTGCAAACGTGGCTCTGCCGCTCGCTGACCTCAAGCGCATCGACGACGTTGAGTTTGGGTTTGAATTTTTGTAAATGTAAATATATTATTTATATAAATATTTAATTTTAAGATTTAAAATTAAAATAATGTTTTTGTTTAAAAAATTTAACAAGTTGTCGTCGACTGAATTTTTTTTTTTATTTTTCTAAGGAACGATGCGATATGTTTTAAGGTTGTTGCAATATACCTTCAAAGGTCTCCTTCAAGAGATATATATATATATATATACCTAAATGAAGATGGAGAATGTTTGAAATTTAATGAAAACACTTAAAGGCAGACCCAGAAAAGTGGGTTATCATCTCGCTAGGGCCTCTCAACTCTCAAAGACATAACTGTTCATAATCTTCTGTGACAATCTCAATTGAATGCATTAGTACTCAAAAAAGATATGGATCTCTCTTCCACCATAATTTCTCCCTTTTATCGATTGTCAATTCCCCTTCGTTTTAGCTTCACAATTTGTGCGGTTGAGCCAAAAGATAGAAATAGCTAAGGCTTAATGTTCCATTTCAGGTCAGTTAATAATTTGAGACTTAAGGCCCGTTGGTTTACCTGTTGTTGATTGTTGTTACTAATCATTGATTGTTATTTTTTATTATTGCTGTTAATGAATTTTGAAAAAAAAAGAAGAAGAAGAAGAAAAAAGCTCAGTGTTTAGCCAAATTGATATTGTTTGTTGCTATTAAAATAATAAAATTGACTACTTGGAGTATTACATACAAAAATTAGTTAAATTTTATTAAAAGCATATTGTTCAACGAAAAATCAATTATTTTATAGTTAAAAATAGTTTTTTCTATTAACTACATTTGCACCTGGCTATCAACAAATAACAATTCCAAATAAACTTTACCAAACACTTTCATATTAAACCGAGCAATCACAACGTATCTGAAAAGTCCAAACAAACATCGCATAATGTTTCTAGATTTTCATTACATACATGCATATTGCATATAATCAATTTCAAAGAAAATTATCATCAACAGTGCCAACCGAACCGTTCAAGTTTTCTTGTTATAAAAATTTATAGTAACATACCAGGCATCCAATCTGAACTCTTGACTTCGTGTTACACGGTGCATCAGATGCAATTTGCAATTGAAAGTGATATGCTATGCCTGAGAAAAATGTCTGCTTGAAGTGAGATTTCTATGATTTTCAGCAAAATCCATCTTTATTTGACTATAAATTGTTGTATTGTGAGTATTGCGCGCATGTTTCCTTTCTCTTGTTATAAAGGAAAGAAAGAAAGAAAGAAAAGAATGAAATTCTTGTACGTGCGGCTCATTGCGATTAAGCAGATGGAATGCAAACTCCAAACAGGGAAGAGAACCATTACTTGCATGAACTTTGAGTAGGACACACTTGGTTCATGTGTCAGCATTGAGTCCATACTCGGCACCCTTTTTCTTATTTGCAATTATTTGCGTTGTCATCTCTCACCTGCCTCTTACACAAGTGGGCATCATTTGTTCACTCTCATTGATATAAAATCCACCTTTAATGTTGATACACACGAAGATGCTGCGCACACCCTAAATGAATTTCAGGTGAAACTCACCGAGCAGACGACCGAGATTTGATGACATGTATATATATATATATATATATCTGCGTTTGCGTGAAGATTCTCACCAACTGCGGTGTTTTGCTTCGATACAAAGTCAAAAGCAGAAGTATAGAGGAATGCTTAGTTTCCAATTTCATCACACCTTGATAAGATTTTCAAATAGAAGAGGTAGTCCTAAATTTCATCAACTTTTTCCTTAATTTACAACAATTTGGATATAGTCGCTTCCGAATTGAATAAATTGCTGGTATACGTTCAATCTCATAATTATTTGAAAATTGGCAAGTTTGGGCATTGCTGCTCTCATTAAAGTTACAATTTAATATCCATTAATACAAGGTAGCTAACCATAAACATATAAACATATAGCTAAATGAAGTTAAATTACATTCAGTAATCTTTAAATAAGACACAATCACACATCGAGATTTACTATTATAAAAATTATATATATAAAAAAACAACTTATGATTTACGGTTGTAAGTTAAAAGTGGGCGAAAAGCATAAACAGACCATGATACCTTATATATATATATATATATATATATTAAAAAACAAACACCTAATACAAACCCACCTCAATTGTTGGTCACACTTGATTTTTGATAAGTAATAGTAAGTTATTACAGGTTTTCTTTTCATCGGGAATAGTGTATATATATTCTAGGATTTTGTTTTGCGGCTGTCGTTATCTTTTCTGTTGTTGAGCCCAAAGAAAGGGGAGAAATGGTCCCAAATGAAACATCGAAAAATCGAGAAAAGACTAATTGATAAAGAAAATAGATGGGGCAAGGAAAAGCAAAGAAAACGAAAGTGGCAGGCAGACACGCCATCCTCTCCAAGCCAACAGAATTACGAGCCACCGCGGCCGCCGCACTAATTGTGCTACTTCTAACCAGCTTTGTTTTTGCTTAAAATGACGACAGGCCTATTAGTAATTAAAAGTGATTCTCGAAGTTGGGTTAAAATATCAAGGTCCAAAGACTTTGCACGTTTTATTAGGTAAATATTTCGTTGGTGTAAGGAATAATAATAATAAAGAAAATTTTAATATAAATAATAGTTACAATTGTTAACATTTAATTGAGTTAAAAAATTTTATTACATTAATAGATTACATTTTTTTTTTATTTTGACTAGTAGATTGTAAGTGTAGATTTTTAATTTATATTTTAAAAAATTATTTTGTATGTTATTTTGATTAATTTTGTAATCAAAAGATCATTTGTATCCCAATCAAGTTAATTTTTTTGTTAGTTAATTGATGACACATATTTCATAATTTTAAATAGTTAAATAATTTTTACAAGAATAAATTTTTATGTCGAAATTATGATCACTTATTTTTAATAATATTTTGTTGATAATTTTTAATAAAATATTAATTTATGGTATAATTAAACTAAAATTTGAATAACTAATAAAAAACATTTGAAATTTTATCATTGAATTGTTGTTTTAAAATTTAAATGTTAAGTTATTATTATAGATTATGTCTAATTTTTATTAATTAACTTATTTAACTTAAATTAAATTTATTTAATTTAATTAATATAATTAAAATTATATATTTTTATTATATTGACTTGATGATTATAATAAATTTAATTTCTGAACTAGTAGATCTCAGCATATTTTTCCTTTACTTTAAAGAAATTTTTTACATTATATGTCCTTGTTGTCGTGATTATTTAAATATATTTTTATAATTTAATTAATTTTTAATAAATAATTTGTATCTCGCTGTCCTCTCCCATCACGTTTGCCTTCAGATCCGCGTTATATACATGGAGTGGCGAAGGAAGTAGTACCTTTAAAAAGGGTCACAGCAAGAAGGAAAGGAAAAGGGACAACGAAAATAGCACAGAAAACAATCTGTTTGATGAGATGAGAGAATTGAACCAATATGCATTTATTATTGGTGAAGAAAAAGGATCGGTGGCCATAGCACCAATTATGACAGGCGCATTTTCAACCTTTCATGCCACTTTCACTTTCAGTGCCATTTTCTTTTAATATAAGCAATTTCAACAAACGGTAATTTAGTAGTGATTTTTTTTTTTTTTGGGTTACTATAAGGATATTTGAGGTTATTTCTTGTTTATTTTAAAAATGCAGGTTTGAATCTGTAATTATACATTATTTATGAGGTGTTTGATATAATTTACCCTCTTAATGAACAACTCTTTATTATATCCAAATTTTCATTTGTAGGCTACGATGGTGGTACTTAATTATCTCTTCTAGAAGGCCATTTTTTTTTAAAATAAAGTTTTTTTTTGGGGGGGGGGGGGGTAACCACTATATTAAATACATATGCTTCTTTTTCCTTTGCGGTGCATATTTTTTTCCTTAAAAAAAAAAAAAAAAGGATTCTTCCTTCTTTCAAAGAAGTAGTAACAAAATTAGTATAATTTGGGATGTCATGGTGAAAATTCACTTAATAAGAATTAGACGTGAATTTTCCCTACTTGACCCTAATTAAAATTGGAATTCAGGCCCCCTATCAAACGCCCATAGATAAAGAATGACATGTTGGTGTTCATCTCCTAGAAGATCATAACCGGAAGGTGCAAGACAATATTTCTATTTTTTAAAAAAATATTTTGTTGAGTAACAATAAAATGTTTCCCAGACTCAAAATTCTCTAATGTAATAATATGCGAAGGGCAAATGAGAAAGGGGGTGGGGGATGATTCCACATTCGGTGAAAGCCATGAAATCCTAGGTAAGACTTAAGGCGAGGCCTAGTGAATTATTTACTGCTTTACGGAATTATCGAAGAAGACCAAGGTCATTGTCAAAGATTAAAGGTGCTAGCCAGAACTAGATGTCCTTTCCAGAAACATACCCAAGCGAGAGTTGATGGTAGACTCTGTGTTAGTTCAGGTGCTATAAACAGAATTGACATGGACAAATGACATTATTTTGTCAAACAAAAATGCTAAGTAGGCAGGATATTGATGAACGAGATAAATAGATCGAAATGTAAATCGTTAATTATAGTGAATTATCACCATCGTTAGAGTTTTATATATATACATTAACAATTTAAATTGCACTTCGTTCTCTAATTTCATGTTCACCCAAGAATAAAGAAATTACACAGAGAAAGAAAGGAAGAAAGAAAGAGAGTGGGGGGGGGGATGGCCTGTGACGGTGCTTACGGAGTTGAAGACAAACGGGGTGTAGCTAAAAGCAGAGGACGCTCTACTTGTCACGCGAAGAGACGTTGACTTGCCACTAACAGGTCAATCAACATGTGGGCAGGCGGATGAAGCTCAAATGTGCAACTGCCCATGATGCCATCTTCTTTTTATCTTGATTTCTGCACCCTAATTCTCAATTTTTGACTTCAGATTCATTTTATAGCTGTAATATCGAATTCACTTTATACTATCATAATTGTATCGCATGACACGCATCAAACATGCCATCAATTGGCATGGCATTGACTTTTGCCCATACTTAAGTTGTACATTATTTATTATTGACACTATACAGTAATAACACTTATAGCCATTAGTATAAATTAGTGTGCTTAATTTATTGTTGCATATCCCCCCCTCGTTCTTCTTTTTTTTTTTTTTGGTTTGTTATTGTTGCAAATTCTGAGTGCCAATCAGAGGGAAGCATTCAGCGAAGACACCAGAACACAACCAAGGGGAAAGATATTGCTTACAGGGAAGTGGGAACTGCAGAGGTGTTTCTTTTTAATTTTTGAGTAAAATTTTCAAACAGAATGTAAGATACAAGGGAGGCTCAGAAAGAGAAAGAGTAGTAATCCTTTCCTTTGTTCTTATATTAAATTTGTTGGTGTTTCCTATGTAATTTCTAGGCGTTGCCATTTAATTTCTTGGTGTCTTTTGCTATCAATTTGTAGTGTACTGTTGGATACTTAAATTGTGTTTAGCTGTTATACTTGCTTTTATTTGGTTGACATTTAATTTCTTGGTGTTTTCCATTAAATTCTTAGGTGCTGATGGCCTTCCTTCTCCCCTCCCCCCGCCTTTTTTTTTTTTTTTTTTAATTTTGAATCTTTGGTTTGTAGCACATTAGCCTTAAAAGCTATTGGGTTTTTCCCTGTGCTTTATTGCTCTCACACACTTTAAAACACCGACCCCCTCCCCCTCTTCAAAGCAATGAATGAAGGCTTGCTGCACTTTGTAATTGCAATATTTACTCCAATTTTCCTCCTCCTGCATATTCCTTGGGATTTTTCTATTCATTAATACATTTCCTGGCCTCAATTTATACCCTTGTTCTACCAATACTTCAAGTCATTTCTCTCTCCTCTGTCTCTCTCTCCCCCCCCCCCCTTTCCCTACACCCTTCTCCACCTCTCCCCCATAATTAAGGTAAGCTTTTAACTAAAGCCCAATCTCTCTCCTTTCATTTCCCCTTATATATAATGGCCTTTGAGGTCCAAACCCAACTACACCAGCACCAATATCATGTTGATGGTACTAGAGGAACTGCTAGTGGTTCAATCCTAGCCACTCCTCATCAGGCCATCCCTGTCACTCTTGATCTCTTCCATAGTCTCAGCCTCCCTCCTCCTCACTATATTCAATTAGAGGAACCCTGTCCTCTTCCCTCTGGCTGGCAGAAGTTCCTTCACCTTAAGGTAACCTTTTTTTTTTTTTCGGTACTTTTGCGTAAAGTACGAACCTTTATAGATGATTAGTCTTCTTTCTGATATTTATGAGACAGGACTTTATCAGTACAATTCAGTTGTTATTTTATACTTAGCTTCTGTTCTTGTAATAATCTCTGTTACTCTATTTTTCCAGACAGGTGAGGTCTATTACACAAGGAACAAAGAGAAAATGAGTCGAAGGAATGGCAACGACCCTAGGCTTGACTTGAAGCTGAACCTATCACCACCAAGGGTCAGCCCAAGAGTAGAATCACCAAGCCAATCGGCGACCGTATCGCCAACCTCCCCACCAAGCTCCTGCTTGTCATCAGAGCTGAACCAAGAAGACACTACTCTTCCATGCAAAAACAGCCCTGAGGCTACGTCCATGGTGCTTGTGGGGTGCCCAAGATGCCTAATGTACGTGATGCTGTCTGAGGATGACCCCAAATGCCCCAAATGCAAGAGCACCGTGTTGCTTGATTTCCTCCATGACAACACCGCCACGAAGACCAGGAAAAGTTAGAGAGTAGTCTCCCCTTCTGCTAATCTGCTATCGTTAGGACTTAATCGTATAGGTTCTCTATCTTATCTCCTTTTCATCCTGGGCAGCCCTACTTGCGCTCCACTTTGTAGCGCCATCTCTTCTAACATCTGATAGGAGGAAATTTAAGGGATGGGAAAGTAAGAAATGAAAGGAGAGTGGAGCGTAAGTAGCACTGCTTTATTTATTTTTATTTTTATTTTTTATCTTTTTTTTTCCTTTTTTCAGTTTCTGTTTCTGCGTTTTCTAGTCCTAGAACATAGAATATGGGCGATGCTAGGCACATAGGAAGTGTTCATGTTGCTTTCTGGGTTTCAGCTGTCTTCCCCCTTTAGCAGAAAACAATGTTAACTGGTTTAAATTACCGTGCCCAAAATTTCCCTTCAAATGTTTAGGTATTTTACCATTTCACATTCCTCTTTTCATCTACCCATCCTTTTTATCTCGGTTTATTTAACTTCACATCCAACCACAGCTTGACATATCGACAATTATTACTCAGTGACGCAATCAAATCTTCATCTCTACCTGAAATACATGGCGATGCCTAATCAGTGAAGTTACTCGATACCCGGAAGATTGATAAAATCTTTTGCCAAGTAGATATTCGGTACCTTTTAAAAAAGGAGAGAGAAAAAAAAAAAAAGTACACTAGAAAAGCTGGGCGTGTGTACCGAAAAGATTATTATTATTTATTTTTATTTTAACCCTTAGCCCCTTATTTTACTGAAAAAGAAAAAAAAGAACCACACCCCACCTCCTCGGTTTTGCTCGGCACAGGAACCGGACCTTATCTAAAAAAGTGGCTTAGGAAGATAACAGTAACTACATGACCAGGGGGGGCCCCACTGAGCCAGGAATGGGTCACGACTGGCTGAGCTTATGCTACAGAAATCCATAGGCAAATTGACTGCATTGGTGGGGGGCAAAACATATAGTCATGTTCACCCAAGCAGGATGACATGCTAATACCAGAAGAAGCAAGGAGCTCCCCCAGGACCGATATGTTCCCCCTCCCCCCCCCCCTTACATATGCAGGGCTGACTTGCAAGTGAGAAAATCAATGCAATGTGTCCATGAATACGCATGGTTTTTTATTTTTATTTTTTTCTTTGCCCAACTTTTTAATTAACCGGTCTCGAAAAATTAAATCAGGAGATGCATCTTGACCTAACCATTGCAGTTAATAACCAAACGCACCCTTCTAAAACTCAAAATGCCAACGATATGTGCAGGCACATAATGATCAGCTAAACAACCAGAGAACTAATCTCTAGAGATTTCAACTAGTGCCTTTCATGCATGAGTTAAAACATAGAAGATTTGACTAACATCCTGTAACGCCGTGTAAAAACACTAGATATGCTGCATCTTTGTATTAGCTTACCAACGGAAAAATGAAAACCATGCCCACAGACATTAAATTACAGAAGATATACTAGTATCACAGGGGATCAAAGAATGTTCAGGAGAAAAGGGGAAGGGTAATTGGGTAAATGAAGAAGGTGCTGAATGGGGGGTTGGGTAGTTCGAGCATTGAAAAATGGAGAGACTATATTAGATTGAAAGACCATTAAAAACAAATAAATGCAAAGAGTAATTGAGACAGTTGAGAATAATGAGGGGCATTACGTCAGATGATAAATACAAAATTTAATTCAGCCTTAGACCCTCCCATTGTTCTATCTTATTCTCTTGCCTTCCTTTTCAGGATTTTTTTTTTCTCACTACTTTTTCTATCCCCTCACTAAATGCCAACCCTTCTGGTGCCATTCTCTATTTTGGTACAAACCTTTTTCTCTACCGGCTTCCCCTCCTTTGTCCATGTTCTTCCCATTCAATTCTGTTTCTTTTTTCCTTCTCTTCAATCCTCCTCCCTTTAACTCACACACATGGCCTCTACCATTGGTCTTTTTTTAAGTCTCCCCCAACTTTCTCCAAAACAATGAAAATTACATTCAAAGGCATGGGGAATGCAAGATACGACCTTTTCTTATGCTGAAAAGTATGAAGATGCCCGTAGTCTGTTCAAAATTTCAATTCATGTAACCCTATTTATCTAGTATATTGAAGGCAACAATTTACCCTAGGTCCTACACACTAGAACTATCTAACATGAAGAGAAAAGCTGCAAGCCACTAACAGGGGGCTCAATTCGGAACTTTTCACTAGGCATTTGGGTTTGAGTTGCTAGACGCCACACAAATAGACCACGTACACTGAATTGTCAAAACCAAGCATTAGTGATATTGACCTTTCTGTTCTTGTGAAAGAAAAAGAAATCCAAGGCAAGTTTAGAGAGGAAGGGAAACCCATGTCAAGTCTATCAATGAAAATCTAGGTTCATAATGATTACTGAATATGTTACATTAGTCCCATTTCCTATCTTTTCTTTTGTGGGTAGAGCTCCGCATATGATGAACTCTCATTACTACAAAGATAATAGCCATTCTACAAGCACCTTCCTTACTATGTTGGTGCATGTGTTGACTTTCTCCTGGGTGTTTGCCTTTGTGCATAAGTCAGATTCTAATTTGACCAGCAACAATAACCCATGATCCAAGAATCATTTCATCAAGGTCATGGGGAGATGTATAAGAGGTCGAATAGCTTCTAGCAGATAAGTGAGTTTAATCCATAGCATTTTGCCAATAAACTTCATGCAAAACACTTCATACAAGGATGAAAAGCAGAAGATGATACCTTACAGAAAGATGCAAATGTTAACTGACCTACAGATACACGGAATTCTCAATTTCTAGTAAAATTGCTGCCGCTCATGATAGCAGAACCTTACAGACGGATGCAAAGGTTAACTGACCTACAGATACACAGAATTCTCAATTTCTAATAAAATTGCTGCCGCTCATGATAGCAGAACCTGCAATTGAATATGAATACAATTTTAAGAAGGGAAGCAATAAAAGTTTATCAGGAAATGTTCTTTTTTTTAGACATCTATAAAATGACACGGGCTAGGTCATCTTCTACCATATAGAAAACCTCCATTTAGAAAACCTGCAACTGAAAAGATGGCATTGAAAATTCTCCTAGTTCAGAGAAGGAGCATGAAAGAAGAAGACAAAACCAATTATTGATTGCTCCATAAGAACATCTGATATAAGGTCTTATGTCAGTAAAACATAAAACATGCTAAAGATACCATTACAAAGATATCTCTACATCCATATGGCAGTGCCTCCATTTTGATTCTCTTCAGCGGCATCATCCCTTGATGTGAGAACTTCAACTATGTGACAAATTAATCTAGGCTCATCAAAGCTAGGTAATCAAAATTTGTACTCAAAGAAATAACAAAAACCTAAACTGCACAAACTACAACTCTTTCTCAGGTTTCCTTCATCAAAGACAATGTTGTACTCCTTCCCGACACGAGTTTTTAAGGATAAACACAACTCATGGCAAGGAAAAAACTTGAGCTCCTTGCCTAAAAATGGAAGCAAACCCCCCAGCAATGATTTCATAAATATTTGATATCCTTAAAGGCATGCCAAAAGGACATATATTCTGTACATGCACACCCACACAAACTCACACCAGTAAGTTTTAAGCATGCCATACTTAAATCAAGCAGGCAATTCTATAAAAACCAATATGAATGTCAGGATCATTTGCTCAATATCAAGCTCACAACAGATTAATCAATCACGCCATTAGTATGCTTGGCATTCACACCCCATCTCTGCATATCTGAATTGATCAATCATCTAGATTTGAAGTCCTGTGGTATAATTAAAATCTTTGAGCGTATTAAGATCTATTCCCAGACTGATACACAGTAAACAATAGCTTAGTGATGCATCCTACACAGCTTCAATAGTCCAGCATTACGTGAAGAATTTCTGGTCATAGCATAAACATTTTGTTCAACTGCAGAACTTAATCCCATAAATAGAATGCTAGGAGGAATAGTTTTGCAAGTTGAAACCAGTATTATTGTTAAATCTTGTCAATAATTATTAAGGAGAAGGCCATAATTTCTAGCAGCAATCATGTTACAAAAGGATCGTGGTACAAATTTGGGTATCAATAATTTTGAAGCAAACGTACTTGAAAAATGCATACTAGACAATAAATCCAACTCTTAGCATACAAACAAATGATAACACCCAACAAGTATTAATTTCAGACCCATGATAAGATTAATACTAACTCAAAAAGAAGCTTCATTGATTGAGGATTAGAAAAATTCCAAATTAATTTCGATTCAGATATTGATCCTCAACATCCCAAACTGGCCTATAAAATACAATCATGCAGATTCCAATAGTTTGGTAGACAATTATAACCAGGTGAAGATACTCTGCATCTCACCCTTTCAAAAATTTGCCTAAGATATCTGCTAGAGATTTCCATGTTAGCTCCAATGAAAGCAGACTAGAAGCATGTTAAAAGTCCAGGAGAGCTAGGTTCTAATGATACAAAAGACAGCTGGCACACAATCACCATCAGGGGTTTTCTTAATCAGGTTCTCCCCATCCACTACTACTCCTAATATATTTGTCAACAATATGAAATTCCTTATTCTGCTCAACTCGTTTAGCATAGTTCTCAACAGTAACAGGGCCCTTCTTCAATCTCCTATAGTAGACGATATGCCAGGGCCACAAACGAGCAGAACCAAAGTAGGCCTCTGCAGCTAAATGACTTTCCTTTTCATCTCTGAGATCAAGGCCATAGTGCTTCAAAACCATGGACAACTCCTCTGAAGATATGCTTGTTGAATTGCTAGAGGAAGAACTCCCATAGGCCTCTAATTCAGGTGTTTTAGTTGGAACTGTCACGGGCTCCATCATCAGTACATCAGAATCTGGATAGCCTGTTGCTGCCATTGAACTCTCTGGAAAGAAATTCCCAGATGAAACAGCTTTCACTGCTTCTGGTGTACTTGGACTTGGTCCTTCATTCAGTGGTCTCAAGTGCATTTCATACTTGTAGTTATCCTTTTGCAATGGTTCACATTCTTCCGTCTTGGTCTCCTCTCTGGAGCATGCAACTGCAACATCAGTATTACCAACGACCATGTTATCTTCAAGTTTGGCATCTTCCAACCGAGTATCACCATCTGCCAGTTCCTCCTGTTCAATCAAATCTTCCTTGGATTCCAGTGTGCCAGCATCATCTAAAGAGCCTTTCAGATTAAACCGACCTTTATTTGAAGAGGGTGGGAGAGGATGACCAAATGAATCAGACAAAGACAATAATGTAGGGGATCTTGATCTAGAGGGTTGTGATGGTGAACTGGACTTAGGATCAGATGATAATGAATGCGCTCTGGGAGATACAGATTTCGTTCTAGAGTGAGAATGAGATCTTTGGGCATGCTTTGAGGATTGAGATGTGGAGCCCAATTTGGATGCAAGGTAATCAAAATGAAGTGGAGAAGAAAATGAAGTTCTTGCTTTCATCGTGCTATGCTCTTTTCTAGAATGGATTTCCTTCCTACTTCGCTTGTTTCCACCATAATCCTTTCTCCAAGATCTATCAGTTTCCTTTGCTACAGGGGATCTTCCTGTACTCATTGATCTCCTTCTTGAGCCCAATTTTATCTCATTCTTGAGTCTACTTGTTGAGCTAACATCCCTACTTGAACGCCGCATTTCCCTTGATCTTGACCTGTATCTTTCTGGCTTTCCTTCATGTCTACTTCTATCAATGTTATCATCAATCCTATGGCCAAACATTGACAAGTTCTTCTGTGATGGATTTTTCTCGGGACAATTGCGGATTTTGTGACCAGAACCTCCACATCTGTAGCAAAGTCCTCTATATTTTGCAGGTTTGGGTTGGTGTGGATTTTTTTCATTGAGGTTATCTCTTCCAGTATCCTCTTCAGAATTTCTTTGAATGGAACCACCAGAATACATCACCTGATGGTTCTCGTCATCATTTTTCTCATAATAACTTGTGGTAGGTTCATACCTGTCAAATTCTATTCCATCTTTAACACCATTTTCATCTGGTAGGTCACTCAACTGTTCACCCCATCTATCTTTTTCCATTGTACTGCCATCATCTAAAAAGTCTTCCCTATAATCATGGTGATCTTTCCCAATAATATCTCTAGCAACATCTGGCAGACAGATTGCTTCTTCATCATGCATTTCAGCAGAACTAAGCCTTCTACCACTAATGTCGGGTTGCTTAAAATTCATCCTATGATCTGGTTGATCATCCAAATCTGCCAACTTTCTTCTCATATAATCATCTCCCCTCACAGAGTCCCGATCATGCCGGGGCTCATTGGCTCTGTTAGCCCTAGCAAACCTTTTAACTGGTCTGGGCTGTTTATTTGACCATGTCAAGGTTAATAGCTCTCCGCATATATTCCTGTTCTGAAGTGCTCTCAGAGCTTTCTCTGCATTAGGAGGGAAGCTATATACCACAAATCCATATCCATCTTTCAGCCGCACATTACACCGTCCAAACCTTTGGAAGACACGTTCAAGTTCATGTCTATGGATGCGAGACGACAGATTACCAATATACAATGACATCTGGAGGCAAGATTTCAAATATTTTTTCAGTGACTAAACTAAATTTTCCAAGCATCGATATATTCTTGCAGTAAAAAGACGTTGCTTTAATTCACACATACATGTAAATCTGAAATATGGCGCAAGAAATTGTAAAAGTCAAATATCTTTACAGAGGTTTACGACAAGAAATTTCGAAGCCATTAAAGACTGCCCCCAGTAAGACCCATCATTCCTTTACTTCAGATCCACGTAAAGACAAGCCTAAACCCACGCAAGACCCAACCTCTGAACCCGAAAACACGATTTTCACCTGGAAATTCGTCGAACATCTAGCGTGCATTGAGACAAAATGCGACAATAACAAGACAAAATTGACAAAAAAAAAAAAAACATATATAATTGAAATGTGAGAGAAAGCATAGCAATACCAGGCGAGCGATGGTGGAAATCAAGGAATATATCAATTTCTTTGCTTGGAAGTTTCTTTCTCCCCTTCCTCCTCCGGTTCTTGTTGATTGGAGTGCTTGGAGAGCTTCTTTTTTGTTTTCTCGTTCGTTTTGTTTTTTTTTTTTTTTTTTTTGTGTTTTCCTTTTTCACTTGAATTGACGCAGCATTTGGAAGGATTTGAAGACGTGGCAAGATTCCACTGGCTTTCTGACCCACTACATGGTGGGAGCCAGCGCCTCATGGAATCTTACGTGACCAGAACTGGCGTGGCTGTCCGGTGGAATTATTATGCAATTCTTTTTTTTTTTTTTCCCCCTTGACTTTCCAACAATTTTGACACTTATTATTAAATGGTTAGGGTTTTCTTTTATTATTTTCATCGCCACACCAAATATCAGAAATTTTCTAAACTAATTTTCAGCATCATAATCAAACAAAAAAAAATTATTTTTTCAAAATATATTCTGCTCTAAAAAAAATTCTAAGTTCGCTAATATATATATATATATATATATAATGAAAAGGCCGCCAAGGATATGATAATATACATCAAATAATGGTGATTATGTTTTTTTTTTATGAATATAAATGTATAATTAATAATTTTAGAAACATTTTATTGTCCAACTAATAGTAAAAAATTATGAACAGAAATATAAGTGAAAGCATATATAAATGCACGTATATTTTTAGACAAAGAGTAAAAACTTTTAAATATAAGATGTGTAAGTATTTCACACACACACACAAATATATATATATATTCTTATCTTAATTTATTTTATAATTTAATAATAAAAAATTCATTCATTTTATACAAAATCATAGTCCAATTAGTCAAATTAAATATATGTTTTTAGTAAATGCATATAAAGTGTGTGATAGGCACAACTTTTATTTGCTCTCTTTTTCCCTCTCTGTTTTTTTTTTTTTTTTTTTTTACTTAAGAACAGAATATTTATAAATGCGTCGGTAGGAAAATAAAAGGAAAAAGAATCAGATTAATGCGTTTATGAGCAAAAATATATAAGCCTCATTAACAAAAAAAAAAAAAAAGAAGAGAAAGAAAAAAAAAAAAACAATATGCCTGAAAATCTCCTGCTTTTCAAAGCCATGAATTCGGGGGCTTTTGAAAGAGGTGGAAGTAGCAATGATTCGAGTCCAAAATGAAAATGAAAATGAAAATGCCACACCGGCATGCAGAGAGCACAGCCGACTTTTAAAACAAAACAAAACAAAACAAAAAATTCTCGAGTGTGGGTTACAATTAACTTAGCGTCAATTAAAATTTATTAGGAGGAGATTATAAAAAACAAAAACAACCCACACGCACCCCTCGATTGCCTCCGCTCCATCCACACATCTTATTAGCCCACATATTTTCGCCATCTCGGACCCTCTCTCTCTCTTCCCAACCCACCGCTCTCTGCGTCCATCTCTGTTCGATCAGAACCTTAGCGTATCACCCATGACGCTTGGCTCAGGAGGATCGAGTGTTGTGGGTTAGTTCCCTCGATCTTGTAACACACACACACACACACGCACACACATATTACGTCTTCTAATCTCCCTTGTCTCTTTTCTTTTTCTTTTAAGCTTTTTCGATAGAATCTGTTCCTGGGTTTGATTCGTTTGCTCATACTGATGTGGGTTTTTGTTGGGCTTCTTTGATTCTTTGAATTTGGATTGTGGGTGCTTCGATGGGTTTTAAAATGGGATTCTTTAGTAGTAATTGACTTTTTTTTTCTTTTTCCTTTCTTTAGCTTTTGGTTTTATTTAGGATTAATTACTGTTTTCATGCTAGTTGATCTTATATAAAAGGATCGATCGTTTGATCATCATTGTTCTGAACTCTCCGACTCAACATAGTCTTTCCTGTTTTATGTCAAACTATTGGATTATAATGCGATGAAAACAAGGTTGAATTGTGTCAGATGATGCAACGGAGGTTTTTTATTTTTCTTTTATTTTTGTTGAAAATGTGCACTGAAATTTCTATAGTCTATAACAATTTCTGGAAATTGAACACTATTATTTAGCTTTAAAATGGTCTTGTAGCTCTAAATCTGTCTTGCTTATAGTTCACCCTGACTGTATTTTTGCTGCATTTGGGCTATGAATGAAACAACATGGAATTGGATTTATTGTGGTTTGATAATATTGACAATCATGTTTAAAATTACATTCTGGTGAATATCTGCATGGCAAGTATATGTTTTCTCTTTTTATTTTTTTTTCCTCTCCATAATACTTCCAAGAGAGTGCTACGCCATTCCTGTCATTATTGAATGAATTATCCAAATCTGGTATCTTCCATTTTGAGTTGGTTGAGGTTCAATCAATCTTGTCAAACTATTCTGATTTTGCTGAAATCTCCTCTTGGCAAAATCTGGGGAAAATTTCCTTTTCATTCTTAAATTGAGCTTTCTCCAAAATCATATTGTTTTTGCTGCAGACTTCTGCACAAAATAAAATGGCATGTATTATATTGTTATAATCAATTACAGATCTATTGATGTGCGAGAATGAAGTGTAGGATCTTGTGCAGCTTTCTTCTTAATCATGCAAATGATGCTGGTAATGAAGCTCTGTATGTACTTTGTGGTTTTCTTTGATAGGCGAGAGAATTCATTAATCTGTTGCATAATGGTAAATTTATTTCCATAATTTTTTGAATGAGGACTTTTATATGCATTGTGTAAATAACTCTAGCTGCATGACACATTTTATTTTAGTTTGGATTTGGCATTTTAAGTGCAATTTTGGGTTCCCATGTCACATTGCTGCTGCTGCAAAATTGTTCGTATATAATGAGGGTTTTGAGTCTTTCTGCAGTCCCTCGGAACTTCAGATTACTGGAGGAACTTGAACGAGGAGAAAAAGGTATTGGTGATGGCACTGTAAGTTATGGAATGGACGATGGAGATGACATTTACATGCGCTCTTGGACGGGGACTATAATTGGCCCTCACAATGTAATTGCTTATTTTCTGTCAAAACGTTGTTCATCTTTATCATTAATAGTTTCCTTGGGAAAAACAAATATACTTGTTAATGTTATGCTGTTGATAGGGGTTGAAAAATCATGCATGTCAAAACAGAAAAAGGGAATTTTACTGTTGGTGACTCTTAGAATAATAAATTAGCATTCCATGGCATAATGCCTTAACTTATTATGATCCACATGATATTTAGTTTATGGCTTTTCATCTCCTACATTTTTTTCCTTTTCTTGTCTTTTTTTCTTTTCACTCTGGGACATGGAAGTGAGGTGGGGGCAATGGTGGTTTCACATTTTATCTTTCTTCATATCTTCCCATGTTCAAGAGGTGGATCTGATGTTAAAGATTAAGGATTATAAAACTTCAAAGTAGGTTGGAGAGAAATCTGGTATTTTGTGCCAACCTGGGAGGCAGAGTGTCTTCATTTAGGTCAATAATGGTTGAGGTGTGATCATTTTGCAGCATTCATTAAACATAATGATTAATCTGTCCTTGCATCAATGATGTAAGATATGATGTAATCAAATGGTTCAAAGTCAGGGCTGGTTTAAGACTGTTTTAATAGCTGTTAGATTGGGCTAATCTGGTAAATAAATGGTTGTTAATATATCATTTTGTATTAACTACAAGTAGCAGGTGTACAGTATGTCTTTAGTCATAAAATTTAGAGATGAAGGAAAATCATTATTGAGTCTGCAGTATTCTCATTACTCATATTGTGTATGGTTTACTAATTGATTACCTTCTGCTTTGTTCTGTGTCAGACTGTACATGAAGGTCGAATTTATCAGTTGAAGCTGTTCTGCGATAAAGATTACCCAGAAAAGCCTCCAAGTGTCCGTTATCATTCACGGATAAACATGACTTGTGTTAACCATGAAACTGGAGTGGTATAGTCAGCATATGCTTCTCTATGTACCCAATTTCATAGAATAGTGCTCACTTTGCTCCTTTTTTTTTTTTTTTTCTGTTCTGTTATTTCATTCTGTCAATATGTTGATTTTGTCAGTCTTATGGATAAGGTGTGGAACACCTGTTATTGACGTTATATAATTCTAACTGCTATGACTATTGTGGAAGACATGGTGCATTTCATTAGATTGTGTATAAATGACTTTAATGGATGATAGGAACCTGAAAGTGTCCAATTTCTACAGGTTGAACCAAAGAAATTTGGACTTCTTGCAAATTGGCAGCGAGAGTACACCATGGAGGATATACTCACACAGCTGAAGAAGGAGATGGCTGCCCCACACAACCGGAAGCTGGTGCAACCCCCAGAGGGTACCTATTTTTAGATTTTAAGGTCATATTAGATATACTGGGACATATTGCGACATGCAATGTATGGTTTGTAATCCCGTGTCAATCTTGTGAATTTAAGCACATGCCCCAGAAGGCCCTCTAAAAGACTTCTCCAGCTTCATTGTTATTTTCTTGCCTTCTCTTATGAAACTGTCCAAGGGATGCTGTTCGATTAATGGTATTTATCCGTGTGTCAAATATAATGTCCATCAAGTGTCAATTGTGGCCTAGCTTTATCTATATATGCGTCTCTCCGTCTCTCTTTCTGTCTCTTTTTTTTTTTTTTTTTTTTTTATGGAGTGTTTCTCGGCAAGCAAACTAGCTACAACGCAGTGTCCAGAACCATGCAATGTTAAAATTCTCTAGACCGGTCCATTTCCATGGAGTTTTTCTGTCGATTCCTATGATTCAATCTGCAGGCTTTTACTTGTAACGCCAGTGTGCTAGGAATCTTTTCTATGGACTCTTTTTTTTTTTTAAAAAAATAGTGAAATTTGAAACTTGTATTCTCGACTTGGTATACTGCACGTGGAAACTCTGTAGACAAATGTGTTCTACCCATTTTTGTTTAGGGTGCAAGAGGCCTGCCTTTGTTGCCCCAACTCATATTGATGTCATCTAGTGATACATTTGGAAACAGAACTAGGAATTTCTTTCCCAGTTTGCTTCCTCCTCTTCAATCTTTACTTTTCCCCTTGCCAAAAGTTAAGGTCGATCTTTTCCTTGTAATCTGCCCACAAACTTGTTCAGGGATCAAATGGAAGTCCGGATATTTTATCAGCTAAATATTCTCTGTTCTATCGTATTCATGTACCTAGTAAGTGGGCTGGAATCTCATCTTTGACTAGCATACCCTCCACCAAAAAAAAAATGGAGAAGTCGTTGGCATCAATGCGACTACAATTCAGCTGGTGGGTGCTTCCTAGTGCTATTTGGACCTTGTCGACGGTACGGCGATTGGGTGTAGCTCTTTCATTTGAATGTACTTTTTTTTTTTTTTTTTGACTCGTTTTGCATTTCGATTCTTTTGCGTTCAAACAAACGAATCTTCCAACACCTAAACATGTAATAATATATTTCCTTGGGAAAAAAAAAAAGGGAAACCATTATAATAACAAAATTATTACAGGACATAATGATACCAGTGCGAACATTGCATGCGCCGGCCAAAAACCATTATAAAGCAAAGCGTCCTTTTAGCTTTTAGCACACAACGGTACTCACCGCTGCTGCCGAAAGCCCCAACACCAACCCCCACCCCCCCCCCCCCACACGTATTCGATCTCGTTCTTAGCTCTAGTTGTTTGCAAAGAGGGGAATCCGTCAGAAGACGTCGTTTGTCAATGTTCGACAACCAACTCTTCCCAGTTTATCAGTCGAATGGACCGAGGCACACAATGCTTGAGCACGGAAGAAATGAGATAGCATGCTGGTCTTTGTTAAGTGGAGTGGGTCAAAACTTAAAAATGATGCAAACCAAGTAGGTGTTGGAGATTTCAGACGATATTATTATTATGATTAAAGAATTTTATATTAAAAATAAAAAATCGAATATATGAATAAAAATAATTCTTGAATATAATGCATCAAAATTTTGAATTAAAAAGAAAGTCAAACCTATAATATGTGCCAAGAAAATACTTTTATTATTTTTTTGAAATGGTCACCCAATGGAAATGATCAGGTTGCCCGGAATAAATCCAAGCAATGAATTATGGAAGTCAAGAGCCTTTCAAATACAGCCCCCCCCCCCCCCCCCCCCTCTTGCCGTCTGACGCCAAAAGTTAAGCTAGAAATGATTAAGTAGACGTTTACATTACTTTTTAGATTAATAATGTTAATATCAGTTAGAGCTCTATGGATGCAAGGATTTTGCATTTTACATTATTTTTTTTAGATTAATGTTAACAGAAGTTAGAGAGCTCTATGGACCCAAGAATTTAGCATTTTATTGATACAGGTTGTTTAATTCAGGCATATTTATTTAATCAATAATTCCGCACTTCATTCTAAAAATTTCCCTTTTTTTTTTTTTGCACGTAAATGTCTATACAGGTATTTTTTTTTAAATGTACATATTTACATTTATGAATATGTTAATTGTATATTTTATTAAATATTTTAAATTGGTTATTTATATTTGAACACAATGATTAATCGCTGTATACATATTCCCAAAAGGGAGAAACCATGTACCATAGAGAGAAAAGTTGGAGTGAATCAATCTTCAATCCTAACAGCTAATTAGGGCTTGATTAGGTCAAAGGGATATGCTTCGATCACCATCATTTTTTGTTGAGTCAAGATCTCTGGTGCTGAGCCAGCCTGACGCTGGTATCCGGTTACAGGGGAGCCCAGCTAAGTCAGAAGGGTTCAGGCCACTAGTCACAAATTATAATGGGTGAATTAACTAAATTTTTAATTTTAAATCTAAAATTTAATTCTTAGGTCTTCTAGAGTTAAGAAAAAAAAAAAAAAAAAAAGGTGGTTAGCACTCTGCACGTGGAACGCCATGCCATCTTCCTCACCCGACAATCGTTCATAAAAAAAATAATAAAACATCCCAATAATAATAATAATACATCCCAAACAGCACCGCCGCCTCTTTCTCCTCTCCCCTTCCCCCTATAAAAATACCTCGTCACTCTCCGTCATCCGCTCACGTCTCAAACAGTTTTTAATTGAAAACCCTAAAAATTTGAAAAGAAAAAAATATAGATATTTGAGACACTGGCAGTCTGGGCGTCTCGTGGTGGCAACTTTCTTGGGTTATCGGAATCCCCGTGCTTAAGAACTAATACGATCCGATCTGTTCCGTTCCAGTCCGAACCTGACCCATGTACGACGTCGATGAACCGCCGCCATCGCGGCCCATTGTGATCCGATCTGTTTGGGCGGAGAATCTCGAAGCGGAGATTGAGCTGATACGGTCCACGGTTGACAAGTACCCGTTGATCTCCATGGACACGGAGTTTCCCGGCATTGTGTTCAGGCTAGCCGCCGAGGATCCGTACAACAGGAAGCGCGACACCAACGCGATCTACCTGAACCTCAAAGCCAACGTCGATCTCCTCAATCTGATACAAGTCGGCTTGGTGATTTCAGACGAGGAGGGCAATTTGCCGCATCTTGGCACTGACTGTTGCTTTATTTGGGAATTCAACTTTAGGGATTTTGATGTGGAGCGTCACGCGCACGCGTCTGACTCTGTGGAGCTGTTGAGACGCCAAGGGATTGATTTCGAGAAGAATCTGCGGCTCGGCATTGACTCGGTGAAATTCGCTGAATTGATGATGTCTTCGGGACTCGTTTTGAGCGATTCAGTAAGCTGGGTCGCTTTTCACGGCGCTTACGATTTCAGTTATCTACTCAAGTCTTTGACGCAACGGCCCTTGCCGGCATCGTTAACGGAGTTTCTTGAACTGCGAAATGTGTTCTTCGGGCCTAGGGTTTATGATGTGAAGCACTTGATGCGGTTTTCCTCGGATTTACATGGTGGGTTGGATAGGGCGTCGAATGCCTTGGGCGTGGAACGGGTTATAGGGAAGAGCCACCAGGCCGGGTCGGATAGCTTGCTAACCTTGCATTCATTTCTGAAGATAAGAGACAAATACTTCGGGGATAAGGAAGATGGGAAACTGGATAAGTACGCCAATGTTTTGTATGGCCTAGAAACTTTTATATGAGCCCGTTGTGTTTCCTTGTAGATTTTTGCTTCATTCGCTCTTAGTAATTGGTCTTCTGTAAAGATGTTTGGTTTATCAAATATCATTAGGAGGCGTTGGTTTTAATTCCTTTGCGTTGAGCTACACTTTTGCCTTTGCTTTGATCTCTTGATGAACATTGCTGACACTTGCACATAACTATTGATCCTTAACTGATCAAGAAGCACATTGTTGATGACGAAGCTTAGATAGTCATAATTGGAACTACTGGAATCTGAAGTTGAAAATGAGGTGCAGTGTCTGTGCTGGTCACAAGGATTTGGTGATTGAGGTCTATAGTGGAGTTGAGGAAATTCAAAGCTGTGAATCTTGTTGTGATTCCATACATTTGAGAATGGAGCATTGCACCTCGCCAATTTGCAGACTGTTTTTGGCCTTTGAAGTTTTCTGAAAGTTTAAAGTTGCCTAAAAGTTTTCGGTTTGTTAAAATAAGATCGTCTCTCAAATGATTGCTGGGATGATGATTTTATCTCTAAAATCAGCACCTTAATGTGCCATTGAAGTTTAAAGCTCGGTGTTTGTTAATTCAAGGTTTGCATCAGTCAGCAAATTGTCATATCATTTGTCAGCTTGTGGATGCATGAAACAAATTTTAATTGCCGCAAGTAGATTGCTTTGCACTGGATGAGCTTCCATCCTGAAAGCATGCTGCTTAGGTTTAGGACTACTGGTCTCTGCCCAGTGAGAAGTTCATATGGTTATGTGTTAATTCATTTGGTAGAAATGATTACCATCTGTATAGGAAATGTAATTCATATTTTGTTTTTCCTCACTAGCTTCTCTTAACAAAAGGAGTTAAAATGATAAATAAGTACTAGAAAACAAGATAAATGGGGAATCATATTAAATTTGACCTACATTTCTAACTACATATGTATTTATTTTATTAGTATTTATGACTAGAGAACACTCCATGCTGTAAAAAGTTAATTTTGGAAAATTAGAACTTGCACGTGAGCAAGGTGGAGGTACAGCTACCAGTAGCTCATCAAATAGAAACGCATGTAACTTGATTCGGAGTCCAGACTTGATCCTATCTACCTTCAGTTTACTTTTTGCTATAGCTGTTTGCTATTTTGTTTGAAGACATATGAAGAGGATGTCTTTGGATAAAAATAGTAGTAAGTTGCAAAGTTACATTATCCAAATTTGATTTGAGTGAGTAGTATGTTGGAACTTTGTATGACCTGTTGTCTTATGGATGTGGAGTTTGTGGCATCAGCAATTTTATTTGCTGCACCAGTCTGTTGTGTATATTAGAGGTTTGAGTGCTTGATGAATTGAGAAACAGAAATTGGATAGAGCTGGTAAAGAGCTTGTTAAAGAGGTTTTATTATCATTGCGTACCACTTGTAAGACTTGATTCCTATCTCTTCTCAAATTCAGACTTGGGACAGATGATATTTGCATTGTTGCATTCAAATGGAAATTATGTTTGGATTGTCTGATCCATGGTTGAAACATACAAGTATTTCTGAATCATCTCGAATTTATGAATTTTGGCTGGAGACAGTAAAATTAAGGTTATTGCATTAAAGTTGAAACCATAGGTTTTAACTCTTCTTGTGTTTTTTGGTTGGATGTTTCAACATCTGTATCTTAATTCGTTATATGTCATGCCTTTGACATAACTTGGAAACTGCAACCTGCAACCTCCTCAGTTGTTGCCATATTCGCTCATTGTTTGCTTTTGAAGGCAATTCAAGTCAAAGTTGGCAATGGAAGGAGCTCTCCCCTGACCTCCTTGATTATAATTGTGTCAAGAAATCGATCAACATAAAAAATTGACTTTTGTCCACTTTACTTGGGTTGGAAGCATGAATAAATCTCACTTGAATCTAAAATATGAGAAATTAGAAATTTATAAGTAATTTACAAATAAATAAATGTAAGATCGGTATGATTTGAATTTATGATTATTCAGTAATAAAAATTTTGATATTATGCTAATAAATTATTTTATTTAAAAATTTTAATTATTAGGTGGGACATAATGTTGAATTATATATTATATTGACACATAATAGGTATGTCGTAAAAAAATAATTAATAAATTTAAAAATAATATTATTTAAATGTAATATTAATTAATTATAAAAATTTTAATATTATATTAAAAAATTTTAAATGATCAAGTAAAAATTAAGATAAAGATATTATATTATAATAAATTTTTTGTATTGATTACTTTGTTCGAATGAAATTTAGAAGTTTCAAACTTCTTGTCTTCTCTTGTATATTTATACCTGATTCAATGGTTTAAAATTTCGTGTATTTTATTAGCAGCTTCGGTGTCTTGTATAAAATTTGAAATGCTAAATTTTTTTATGTTTTTTTTTTTTTTGAAGATAGAATGCTTAAACTTTTTCCATCTGTGACTAAAAGTTTTTAATATTAAGATTAAAGTTTTCCATCTCTTGCCAACTTCTTTACATTATCTACTTGCGGTCGGGTTACTCTCTGGGAACTAGCATCCTTTGAATAGGACGTGTAATCATGTAATTAGTTATCTCCTTGAAGTTTGGCTTGCACAAGTCTTCAATTTGTTTGCCAGTCTAACAGTCAGTTTGGAAGCTTCATTATGGAGATGATCACATACTTAAGCTGAACACGGGCCTTATTCTCTCTTAACAAGAGTAATTTAATATTAGAAGGAGCAGAGGATGCAGCTATTTATGTTTGTTTCAGTCTTGATGGCGTCATTATTGTTTGCTTGCAGTGCTTGAAAATTTTCTGGGGCCATCAATCCTTGTGTCTAAGTGATGGCGGCTCCAAAATAGCCATTCTGCTTGAGATAATCACATACTCGAGCTGAGCATGTGACCCCTGTTTCTTGGCAAGAGTAATTTGATATTAAAAGGAGCAGACCATGCAGCCAGTTGTATTTGCTTTTATTCTTTATGATATCATCACAAATTACTTTGCAGTGCTGGAAAAATTTTCCAGGACTATGGATCCTTGCAAGGGATTTGTTGGTGGCTTCAGTTTAAGGGCCTTTCAGTTCTTCCACCAGGTAAAGTGGGTCCTTTTTCTGTTGGGGGATTTAGCAGGCCTTTGGTAGTCTTTTGTTGATCCACTTTTGGGCTAACATTTGGTAACATTATGCATATATCTCACGTTCATTTCGATCCTTGAAACTGTAAAACTGTTAGCCCAAAGTGCAACCGTAACGGTTCATTGGTGTTCATTTCATTGAGATGCAGATTATTCCAAGAGACAGACTGCGAAGGCCACATTATCAGATGTCGTGCCATTGATTATGTGACAGTCAAATATGGAAGGAAATGTTAGCAGACTAATAGAGGTGCCCAATCTGTAGCTTGTTCTCAACCTTCGTATATACATGCAAAGAGAATTATGAAGCAGGAAGGTGATTACATTAGAGGTTGAGAAGTTCAGACAGACTTAAGCATTTGAACAAAAACCGTTGGCAAGAATCAGTTTGTCTGCAAAATCATGCGTCGGACTTTATAGGTAAGGAGCCTAGAAACTTAATCAATTACAATATTTTTAAACAAACCGAATACTGGGCAACAAACCCCTTGGCCTGGAGTTCTCACCCCCCGCGCTGCAAACTCTGAGGGCATCTGGGTAATCTTATTTTGTCTGCAAATCTATGATTTAGTGAGTAAAAAGCATCGGTATATTATGCAACTTGTTGAAATAGCTATCTGAGATGCTCGTGGAATTAACTGCTATGTTACCAGCGGTCACTCCGTTCCAGGATAAAACGAAATGTCTCTTATACATGCATAGTCGCATATGATATAGGACTAGGCAGCTAGTTGATTAATGTTTTTGTTAGGGGATGCTTTATGCTTAAGCCATTATTGTTAGCTACAGACATCCTTGCTGGATGTTGAAAGAATGTGAAAGAGGTCCATCTCTGATCCGGATTGGCATAGGACCAGAATTTTTACCCAGAACATGTACTGAACCTAGTACTGGAGACTACAGAAGATTTAGGGGGCTAACACTTGGGATTATTTTTATTCTATGGTTGAGACTTACTGGGGAGGTGGGGAGTAAGGCTCGTCGTCACAGTTGGGCCAGGAAAATTGTCAGGGTGAAAAATCTTTTTTTTTTTCCGACAGATCAAAAAGTGGTCCTCATGAATAAGGCGCGCGGGAGAACGCCTCCCATCCAAATTGAAGAAAACGCCCACTGAAAGAAGTATGCATTGTCGATGTACTATTCTTCAACTCTTTACAACAACGTTGGTGGACCACTGTCCGCTACTCAACGCAAAACTTAAGAGGCTTATTCAACCATGGCCGTGACGGATGAAGGGGCAAACAAGCTCGCATAGTTCGTCTATGACCAACGGTGACAGAACTTTCTGCCGTCCAAAACCAATCTTGTATGTTATTATGTCGCCGCATATTGCTACCTTGTACCCCAGAATTTCCTGGGTATTATGGTAAATGCAACTTCCAACTTTGGCTTGCGTCAAGCATTAAAATGACATTTTAATACACGAGATTCTTACCATTATGATCGTGAGTTTATGTGTGTGTATATATATTAATTTTACACCAAAAAAACAAAAAAAAAAAATTATGATTTGAAATGAAGTATTTTTATTATTACATCAAGGTTTGTAACATTACACGAAGTGCATACGACAGAAACGTAACATCTATCCGTTGGAATTTAAGTCGAGGGAAGGGCAGGACCACAGATGAAGTAGTAGACGACTAGCTCATAGTGATTGCAATTAGTTATCCTGTCCCAGGGACATATATATCATGTGAGTCACTCAGTTGTGGGGAAAGCGCAGCAGGTGTGGGTCTTATATTTGAACGATATCCACTGGAACCAAGGAAATTAAATAGATAGATAGACTGTTGAATAGACAAAATTGATGATCAAATTTTAATTTTTTTTTGTTTTTTTTTTGGTTTTTTTGATTGGTGAACTCTACTGCCTATGATAATTAATTCCTGAGAATTGAGTTCCAAAACAAGTGACGAATGAATCCAAGGGGACCTATCGTGTTACACAGCCAAAATTGGGTTGTCGCGACTTGCCAATTTACCCTATGTGGGAGGATACGTAGGTCACAGATTCGTCCAGTCCGCAAGCCAAAGATGAGAGAGCTCATGGGTCTGAGTGGCAAAAGTGGGATTTCCGCGTTATAACTAATAAGAAGAAGAAGAAGAAGAAGAAGAAAGAGAGCATAAAAAAATTAAAAAAACAATAATAAAAGGAAAAGAAATAGTTGTAGTAGTGCTGGTGGTCTTTAACGAGCCTCCATCGTTGGATTTAAGGAAGTTATTAAAAAAAACAAAAAAAAAAAAAAGCAATGCCCCCATCAAGTGGCCTTACTTGTTCAACCGCCCTTGTGCTGCATTGGACCGGAGGTTTCGTGATCATATGCTGGCAACATGTGGCCCAATCTACTGCTTAATCTTGGGAAAATGTGGGCCCATTGCGCCATCCAATTTAATTGCTTTGTCCATTCCCTCAGACTCTGATTCCATTTTTATGTTCAGCTAGGAAATGATATGCAAACTTTAATAGACAGAAAATCATTTTGTATTACGATAATAATAATTTATAATATAAGCATAAATCCTAAAAACTCCTTTTACAGCATATAAAATATCTTTTATATAATATAAAATCATTTTGTGTTCATAATATTTTCTTGGGTGAAAGATTTTTTATTTATTAAGCCTTCAGACCCGAAAATGAGGTAACCCAACAAAATTAATGCAATGGGAAGTTCCGGACGCGCTCCCATTACCCACAAGCTCGTAAAGACTGAAAAGTGGAGATGCTTAATTGGACATCATCCCACCCCACATTTTTAAAGAAAAAAAAAATGAATATTCCCAAAGAATTTTACTGAAAATTCCAAGCTGATCGCCGAAAAATCATATTACTATTACTAACTGAATCATAAGCCGAGAATGATTTCATGTTGTGTTAATTATTATTATTACTATTATTTTCTTTTTGGTCATAGGCCGGTAATGATCCCTTCGTTTTTAAGAGTCAGAGTTAATTTTATTCGTTTGTTGAGGACGCGAATTCTTATTTAGTCCAATGTATTTGGACTCTAATGAGTCTCCAGGAATCATCATTTTCATATTCAGAAGTTCAACCCTTATCCCCAACAGACTTTCTCATGAAATCGTGCAGGCAGGCTCGGCATAAGCGATGCATTATTTTTGGATTTTTGTGTTCAAGAAAAATAAAAGTGGGCTATAGCCTTGACAGACAATCCCCTCAGATGATGTCGAAGTTATCGAACGGATGTGCACATGCAGGCATGCACGCGTTTAGTCAGAATTACCATTATATTAGAATTTCATGAATAGTTTAGTAGGCCCTTGCTGGCATTTGGTTGAATCTTCGATAATAAAGAAAACTTTATGAAATATATATATTTTTACAAAAGAAAAAGTTAGGAAGATACACAATTACTATTATCATTAATTATAATAAATACATATCTTGTAATATAATATAATACATTAATATCCATTTTATATATATTTCGTGTCTCATTGTAATAAAACTCTTATCTTTTTATAAGTAAAACACGAGACTTGAACATAAATTTCTTGGTCTCTAAGTCTCAAACCTAACTGAACCTAAAGTCCCAATGAATTTACGAAGCCTTGTTTCAATCTAATAGAGAATTATCAAACATCCCTTTTGTTTTTAACTCAGCTCATCAACCTTGAAAACTTTTTCAAATCCAAAAAGTTCATTAAATTACTTATATATTTCTCAATATGTAGAAGCAACAATGCATGTTCATTAACGAGTAATGCTACTAGTAGCTAGGAGTATTAGGACTTGACTTTGCTAAAATTTTTATTCTAAATGCAGTGTAGTCCAGCAAATTCTTTCTTTAAGCTCTTGCATTAATAAGCTTCCCTTCACGTTCCAAGGGTCGGTTTGTCAACATACATTTTTACCTGTGAGTGGATATCACTATTAAAATTAAAACATTTGTTGTTAAGAATATATAACAACGAGAACTGCTGATATCTTTTCTTGCCATTAGTTAATGTATTTGGTAACACCAAAACGATAATTTAACAGCATCTTACACCTATTGTCAATTATCATCATTATCTTTTTGGCTATTAATTATTGTACTAGTATATTGCCATCAATTACTTTTAATATCACTACCTCTTGATGCAATAAACAAGTGTCACTAAATCTCAATGAAGGTGTCAAAAAAAAAATCCTTAAAATTTAAATGGTTAAGTAAGATCTAGAATATAGATTCACTTAAATTTGAGTTGAACCCTCTTAGATTGAAAGTGTGAAAAAATTACACTCATTTGAACTTAAAGTGTGAATGAAACAAAAATTTATAATTCAACATAAGAATAATATGATTTAAATTTATGATTATTTAGTTATAAAAATTTTGATACTATATTAAGTAAAATTTATAATATATATCATATACCATACTTTAAATGGAGAGTATGTCAACACATAAATTTACTGAAATTGAGGTATTTCATTTTGCAACTATGATCACCATTGATAGTGACGGAAAGGTGTGCAAAATCAGGACAAGAGCTTTATGACAGTCTTGTTCGGTGAAAGAATGTACATAAAATCAGAGCTACATAAAGTTTGTGGTCCCTCGGGATAATAGAGCAAAGGGATAAGGTGCCCCTTTAACTGCATTTTCTCGCTCAAACATTTACAACCCTTATACCATGATGAGGAAGAAGTCTCTTTTACTTGATGTGCACATAGGCATACATGGTTACGCCATATATGTGCGTGTGCGTGTGCATGTGTGTGTGTGTGTGTGTGCAATGACCAAATGAGGACATGTAGTGCATTAATTATGTATACTTGTAATATCAAGCTGCAAGATTGCGCAAATACGAACATGTTGGGGTCATTTATATACCATCCAAAGTTTGCAGAAGGAGCAGATAAATTGGAATGGTACATTGCAACCACCAGCCACTAAAAAACATTCTATGCTTCTATGAATGGTGGGGGGCAGACTGTCCTGTATACCTTGTTGGGTTGCCATGTCCCCATGTGGTTGAAGCCTTTTACTTGAATTTCTTGAGGGTGACTAAAGTGTGAATGATTTTGAACTTTCAAATTAAATCCTATATGAAATATATTTATACGTAACGTCTAATGAGCACAAGGACCACTAGAAGATTAATGGGTACTTCAATGGTCCCCTAAAAATAATAAAAGGTTTCGGTAATTTGAAATATCAAAAGTTGTCCCTGGATCGATACAGAGGGACGGTAAAGCATTTAGCCTTCTTACTGTTGAACCACCCCAAAAAAAAAAAAAAAAAAGAAAGAAATTGATGACCTATGCCACATCTAACAAAAGTAACGAGAATTAACACTGAATATTGTGTCAATTCTTCCCCAAATTTGTTTAGCTTTTTGTTTAATAAACGTTTGCCATTCAATATTTTACCTTCTTTTTTTTTTTTTTTTTGACGGTAAGTAAGATTTGTTCACCATTTCTACAATGAAAACAATTGCTAACTTAAGTTAGGCCACTATAATTTGATCGCTCCCTGCACTTTTAAGTGAAAAAGACTGATGCATTGTTTATCTTATTACAAAGCTAAAAAACTAAAGAATGAAGGAAATTCCCTGTGCCATGACTCCTTAGTTTGCCTTAATTTGTGGCATTGACTTAAGTTATACCTTAAAAAAATCGAAGTGCATTGTATTTGACAAAAAAAAAAAAAAAAACTATTTTTTCAAAAAATATCTGCATTATAAAAAATTTTATGTTGCATTTTCTTTTTCAAAAATATACTACATATTTTTAGCTAGCTATAGCACCTTTTTTTTTTTTTTCAAAACCAAAATATATTGTATTTATAATAAAATATATTGCCTGACCGAAAAATATGTCGTATTTTCTAACAAATGCTATTTTTATTTTTTATTTTTTAAAGGTCTTCTGCTTGTGCGGACTGCAAAGTCATGCTCAACTTTAAAATAACAATTTTGTTAGGACAATACAAAATCTATAGATAAATGGAAAATGTAATTTGAATCATTCTTAATAATTAATTATTTTAATTATTTAATGTTATACTTATAATAAATAATTCAAACTACGTTTCGACTATTCATCTATGGATGCCACGTCCTCTCATCGTTTTCGTTTTCGTTAAAATAAAAGAAAGGACGAGAAAAAACTAACGATAATATAAGGGACGTGACGCATCCCCGTTGGCTTGGTAGAAACCAAACAAGGCATTAAATGTGAAGGCCTAGCATGTACAGGTAATCCACGAATTGAGTTCCCCATGCGAAGCACCCAAAAGCTTTACCATTTCATCAAGGAGCTGGGGAAGCCAAGACAACTACTTAAGGCTGTCTCTGTCTCAAGCAGTCTCAGTCCCTTAGAGCGGGACACGCAAATGGAGGGTGGGGGGGGCATGTGCTACAAAGCTCCTCCTCGAAGAACATATGCATATGATTGTAACCCCCACATGCCACCTTTGTTTACTTGTTTTTGTTTTGTACTCATTTTGGTTTATATTTCTGATGTTAGTTTTGCTATTTCGTCCAATTAAGCTTATACTGAAACCCTTCTAATATATATGTTCTATTAATTTCCATTAAAATGAGCCCTCAAGCAAGAAGTGATGCGACATCATCAACATACAAATCCTTTTGATTCACTTAAATCTATGTAAGTCTGTGTAAATATACCACTTCAGATACTGAGAGAATGTTGCTGAGTTTTTACCGTCTTCCATTTATTCTATTTAGTTTTGGTTTCGGTCTCTCCTTTTATTACGTATTCTTGCATCTTTCTCTCACTAAAAATATTCATTAGCGTTATGTTTATATTGTAACGTTAAATAGTCATTGGTGGCCCAAAAAAAAAAAAAAGAAAAGAAAAAATTCTATCGTAATTTTCTTGATGGTTCTTTTTTTTTAATTAAACAAAATCAATGAATTAATTATGAATTAGATAAAATAGTTTCTTGATCCCTATATTTATCATAAGTTTCAATGTTCTAGCCTTCCTCCTCTGCGTTTAGTCCTTGTAATTATCCTCCCTAGTCCCTTCTGAAGAGGGCATTTCACAAAAATTAAGAAACGCACGAAACAAGACAGACAGAATTAGGTCGTGGAGGTCAATTGCAATGGAGTTCCACAAATCCATTCGCATGAAATTAATTATGCTGCAGGAATGCCGATAAGTTCATTGCATTTATTCGTTCATTTTTTTTTTTTTAAAAAAATGGTATTTCTTTACATATATGATATTTTTATCATACATGATTATAGATCGCGAGGACACATGCACCTTTGTGTGTACACATAGTTGGGTGTATTTGTTAAAACAAAGTAGAGAAAATAATGTTCAACAAAGTCAATACATACAGGAAAATTATTATGTCGGGAATATACGCAACTGGATGATTTTTACAATTCTATGTTTGTCGAAAACAGAATACTTTGTTGAAGAAAACTAAAATCCAATTCAAATAAAACTACCAGACAGACAAGAACAAATAAGTACTGGTAATTATCGCCGTCTTTCCACACACACACACGAAACTCTTTTCTTGGTGCAACGGAAAATCATTAATAAACTCAAAAACCTTCAAATACCAACCTATTTAAGCTTTAACACGTCTCTCTCTCTCTCTCTCGTCTCATCCGCAAGTCTATTGAGTTGAAAGCTGGTAGAAAAAGGGTCCCACCTGGTCACCCAATTTAACGCTGGCCTACCTCCTACTATCAGTCTCTTCTCCTCCGAGGCCCCAACTTCCACCACTTGCCTCAACTCTCAACCCTTCCTCTGTCGCTCCACAGACAGCTCCCATCTGACTATCCCATTAATGCCCACGTTAAAGCAACGTCTCTCAAATTTCACACTCCCTCCCCACCAAAAATCATCATTTTGAACCAACCCAACTGCCATTTTTCTCACCAACATCTCAACACAAAAGACCCCCAACAAAGCAGGCCAAGAAAATGAAGCTTCCTTTTCTTACCCCTTATTGTCACGAACCCAGAACCTCTTCCTCCAGAACTAATGACAAGATGCTCCTGAAGACCATAAACTCAGCGTACTTGGATGCCACCAATATTAGTGGAGCCATGGACATGCCTGAGTTATTGTTCACAAACTCCTCCGAGTCATCAGCAAGCTTCTCTAACGAATCAGAAGAGTCGCCAGGAGGCGACCCCATTGAGACAGTGATTCGAGGTGCTAGGTCAGGGAGGCTGTTCTTCGAGCCTGGAAAGACTAGATCGATCATGGAAGAAGTGCCCAAGTTAGCAGCTGCTGGCGGTGGGGGGCATCCATTTAAGGAGAGCTTAGTGTTGTCAATGGAGTCTTATGACCCTCATCTCGATTTCAAGAAGTCAATGGAGGAGATGGTCAAGGCATGTGGGCTGAAAGACCGGGAGGATCTCGAGGAGCTTCTGTTCTCCTATTTGAAAGTGAATGGAAGGAGCAATCATGGGTATATCATTGGCGCTTTTGTGGATTTGCTTGTGGGTCTTGCTTTTGCTTCCTCTTCTTCTTCTTCTTCTTCTTGTTCTTCTTCTTCTGCACCTCATTCTAAGGATTCTCGTTCGCCTTCTTCTCCTTTGTCTTTTTACGCATCTTCTTCTTGTTGTTGTTGTTCTTCTTCTGCACCTCATTCTAAGGATTCTCGTTCGCCTTCTTCTCCTTTGTCGTTTTACGCTTCTTCTTCTTCCTCCGATGATTGTTCTTCCACAACAACACCTTGCGTTTCTTCACAATAAGCTTTGGAGGAGGAGATCATTGATATTAGTCCTCGTTATTCTTCATTAGAAGCTGAAGATGAGAATGTGATTAAAGAAACTTGAAAGTGTTTCATGTTGGATTTTTTTTTTTTGGTCAAAAATTAATTGTTGTTTTATTTATGAATAAATCATTAACATTAATATGTGTATACCAGTAGCTTAATTCCAGTTATGACCACTTCATTATAATTAACGTACGCGCACGTGTAGACATAACACACGTACCATCATATTGAGGCGTGTAGAAAGAAGAATTATAGGTTCAGCGTATCAGAGAGACAAGGAAAAAAAATTACCATTCAGGAAAAACGAACGGTATTAACGAAGGGCCTTTCCTTTTTCTTTTCTTTTCTTTTTCTTTTGAGATAAGTCAGTTTAATTTTATTAATTTTATATGAAAGGATTAACATGGCCAGATAAAAGCAATACTAAAAATTGATTCTGGTATGAAGTTTGAATAAATAAAAAAATGTCAAGTGCATTTTTGTAAGAAAATTTTAATAAATTAATGTTCACTGTAATAATAATAATAATAATTCGATTTAGCTGGATGGATGATCATTAATACTGTGGCGTGTCAACACAGTCAGGGTCTTGCAGGTGTAGGTACTAAGATTGAGCAAAAATCCACCATTCAAATGACTGGCACGACGGTATTTATAGATCATTGCCGTTGGTTTTGAATTATTAAGGTCCTTATCAATTGATAGGTACCACTCCAGCAGCGCAGAATTTTGGCTTGATCCTAGCAACTGCATGCGAGCGTTAACGTCCGTCCCATATATTATAATAACAATAATAATAATAATAATAATAATAATAATAATAATAATAATAATAAACCACCCATAAATTGAGATAATAATAATAATATATACACGAACATGTGTGTGCATACATGTACGTTTGCGATTGCGTTTAATCAGTGTCTCGTGTGAGTGATCACTTGGAATGTATTATGTTCACGATTTTGAGAGCCAAAGTGCAAACAAATCGGTGGAAAAAAAAATTCCCACCTGTGATTCAGCTTTGAAATGTGGCTAAAAGGTTCGTATAAAGCTAAATTGTAGAATAATAATAATTGAAATAAAATAATAATTAAAAAAAAAAGCTTCAGATGATTCTTCTTTGTAAACAAGAGAAAAAAATAAAACAAAATTATTGTAGAAACTCCCTCTTACATATGGATCCTTATTCTTATTGTTGTTAAAAGGAGTAGTTAAAAGATCTTGGCCACGCATGCTAAATGTCGACTTTAATCCGATAAAAGCAGGTCATTCAGGTCAACTACTAGGGCATTTTGGGCGTAAAATTCCCAATATTTCAATTAGGATACGAGGACTTCCCTCGGGACGGCAAAATTTGGACGGAAAACTCCCCACAGTACATTGCCTTCGATGCCAATTTCGCCAGTTCGGAATTGAAAGGCGTACACCATTATTAAAATCTTTTCAAGAAACAAAACAATCTCGGTTCCGTAAACATCGTGACAGTGACCCTTTAATGTTAACCAGACACTCATTTTCCAAAAAATTAATTTCCGTGAAATTTGTGACGAAACAGTATAGAACTTTGTGCATCTTAAATAAATTTGGCATTCCAGGAATTTTTTTTTTTTCATCTGAGCAACTTTAATTTTTGCAATTAAACGACGGATCCGGGGTAGGTGCCTCTAAAATTTCGGATCCAAGGTATTTACAACGTGATCCTATTAATAGGTTACCCCTTTTTCTTCTTCTTCTTCTTCTTCTTCTTCTTCTTCTTCTTCTTTTTGTGTTGCGGTTCGATGCTAAAAATCTTAAATTGTTAACATAGATGTTACTTATATGTTTAAGACAAAGTTTTTATGACAGAACTGGTACTGGACAAGAGTCCAGTTCGTTGTGCTGTCCATCTAACCACTAGATCGGTGGTTGGATTGTGGTACAATTATTTTTTTCAATAGTTAACATTTATTTATTTTATGAACATTAATTAAATAATTAAAATAAATTTAACCATATATAAAAGTACCACTAATGAAATAAGATAATTATAGATTTTTTTTTTCCAAAAATGGTCATAAAAAATTTTAACGGAGGTCTGACTAGTTTATTGGTCCGGTAACCTGGTCAAACCATGCACATCAACCCATAGTCAAGTTCACATTACTTTTCCTGTCGATGTGACTATTAGGTGTGAGTCGATTATAAAAACTACACTGCAAAAAATGTTATAAGTTATGCGTTTACAAATTAAAAATAATAATAAATTATGCCCTAAGTACAAATTTAGGGCAACATACGTAGCCCGCCGTGATCTTCACCGTGGCAACATGTTGAATTCGGCCCACTTGGTCCAAATACAGTCTGCCTTTTATGTATGGGGACATACGGAGAACCTAGTGAAAACCGCCCCTTTCTCTGTCATACGAATTCTCTTAAAAACCGAACATCTTTTAAAACACCCCCCCCCCCCCCCCGCCAAAAAAAAAGGGAAACGGACATCCTACTTTGCTGAATTTCATACTGTTAGCAGAGTATTTAATCTTTAAATGTATTTCCTTAAAATTCTCAGCAAACCACCAAACCCTCGACTCCCACGATTTGTTTGTCAATTGTTTTTGGTATCATCGATCATGATATTTTCCAGTCAGCTTACTAAATTCCTCTCTGGGTGAGTCCAGGAGGGCACTCCAATTAGGGATTGATCCAAAATAATATTTCAGGGGACAAAAATATACATCGCATGTTCGATTCTTGAATTCAAGACTTGAAGAGGATAAAACACTCTTTTATACTACACTAAATGGTAACCCTGTATTTTTTACGGCATATACATATATAATATCACATTGGAGTCGAGGGGCAATTGCCCCCCCTAACCCCCACAAAGATCCGCTCCTAACTATGATGCTTTTCCCTGTGAAGTTATCATAAGATTTTGCTTTCTGATCTGCATAATTAGTTTGGAGAGTACACTTAAGTTACCATTCAGACTAAAATTCGAGAACTACCCTACTTTACTTGATTTTTGAAAATTGCTCGCAATTTTTAGCTATGGCCAACTCGCCGGTTTGCTTGTCACTTGGTCTATGACAAAATATTTGACATTTATGCCGAACATTACGTACTATTTATATCTTAGGCTTTTGAAATTATTCATCACTCCAATCCAATCATATCCATACATAAAATATATTCAAAATCTGAATCCGCAATTAAGAAAAGGGTCGGGGGTGGGAGTGCGAGGTAGATTGGTGGTGGCACGGCTTGGTAATGGCGATGATTTAATGATTTAGGGTTGCTTTGGTACGATTTTTCCTGGACATTAATGGAGTCATGGAAGGACAGGCCATTGAAGTTTCATTTAACACGCCATAAAAGTCATAGTTGGTAATAAGAACTCGCCATCATGTTTTTGGTTCATGATGGCTCTCTGGAAGTTGTGGTAAATGGCAAGCAAGTTAACATTGTCCATCAAGAGTATCAATTAATTAGCAGTCCATCTACTCCCTGTACTTGATCACTGCTGCTTGCTGATTTAATGGACCTTAAATTTGCTCACTGCCCAAGGAACTTTCTCCTTTTCTTTCTGCTTCTTTTTAGGACTTTTACTTAAAAAAAAAAAAAAAAGAGTTGGGGATACCAAAACAGTGTAAATATTGCAAAACGAACATGCAGCCAAGAGGTAAAAGGAAAAGTAAAACTGGGATAATAGTTAAAAGAAATGTTATATATGCACACAGTTGTTTCATGCGAGAGTAACAACGACCCATAAAATTTACCGTTTTGTTCGTGGGAATACATATTGGTGATCATATAGTTAGATAAATAATAACTTTAATTGCATTATTTATTTATTTATCTTTTTACCCGGTCATATCAATCCACGTAATAGAGCCCTGAGAAATAGACGTTGGCTTAGTTTTGAGGTGGGCGAGACGGTGACCTATGAGTAGGAGCCTCATTATGTACCGCCTCAGTCCGTAAGTTGCCATGAGACTTGTGACTAATAATAACTGCTGATGTTTGTTTGTTTCTGTCAGTTGTCACCAATGGCGTTTTGTGGTATTAAATATTTAAGCAAATTGCACAGAGTCAATGCTTTGTTTCGATATTATTGCAGTCAGGACCAACCGGAGCAACTATTTCATTGGCCTTGAATGCTCAATTTAAGCTTTGTAATGATGAAAGGTCATATACTCGAGGGGCTGTTCTTGGATATTGATGTCTAATGTAAGAACACGCTTTAAATTCGTGCAGAGGTGCCTTGCAAAAGGAAGTTGAACCTTTGTGCGTGTTTACGCAATCAGCAGTTCCATCCAAATATTGCATTTTATTTTAGAATTTATGGCAACTATGATTTAAATTTTATATTAAAAATTAAAAATTTTAAGTATTTTTGTTGCTTAAATTTTATAACTAATGATAGATTGACTTCATTTTAATAATTTTGAAAAATATTCAAAATGTATTACCGTATCAAAAATTAGAATTTTCCATGAAATATTTTTTTTCCAAATAATTTTAATCTCGTGACTCTAATTTAAATGACTGCAAGAGAAATTAAAAATACGAGATTTTCTTTTAAATTAGCAAGCACCTACGAATTTCTGTGAATTGTCTTCAAGTGAAAAATGGGCCTATACTTTTGTTTCAAATAACTGTGCACGTAGGATCCCACTAGACCAGACCGTGCATAGGCCCATCCATCATTGGCTCGCACTGCCACCGAGTTTCCTATTGAGATTAAGCGTTTTATAACTGTGAGAAATTTATGTTTTACAAAATCTTAATGTAAAGTCTAGTAATAAGTTGAATACCATATATATATATATATATTTATTTATTTATTTAATTATAGAAAATATCATATTAATTAAATGCGATAACAAATAACCTCTAATGGAAGCATCGGGATGTAGTTGCTTGATATATTATCCAGACATATCGAAGGACAAATTAGCACAAATGAGGTCCAATGTTCACTATGTGGACAGCTGATTTGTTTCCTCAGGATTCCCTTATGTTCTCAATTTTGCAGAACCATTTTATGCGTCAAAGTCTCACAAATCATAGTTGATTGTTGCACCAAATTCTATCCACGTAGAAAGGGCCTCTTCAATTTTCATTTTTCGAGCGTCTTGTTATTGTCTGATCTTTGTCAAACATTGCATTGCTTGCTGGTATTGCTGACAAGAGGCGTGAACCGCAAATTACATAGTTTCTGTCCCCACATTTGTTTGTCGCTCTCAGTTGGCGCTCAACCAAAAAAGGTGATAAAAGGGCGCAATCAAGTAGACCAGGTAGTGACTAGAAAGAGTTTCTGAAAGGAAAAGCAGGAAATCTCAATTTGGATTTCAAATCAGTATGATGTCCAAAAATAAACCCTGTCGATCCACCCCACGAAGAGGAAAAAGGGGCTTTCCCCCGTGTTGAATGATAAACAGGCTGTTTCATACAATTAAAGTTCATTGTTCTTATGTTTAATAAGAAAGTTATCTTAATAAAGTGCTTAAATTGAATGTCACTTGATCATATTCCTTGTGGCCAACTATCTTTCAAGTTTCAATAGTCGTGGACTTCTATTTTGAGTATTTAGAGATATGGAACTTGCCTGTTGTAGCAGACTGGTACTCTTCATAGCTCTTTTTCCTAACCAGGGTTTAAGGAGATGAGTTGGATAGTCTTATGTTGTTGAAACATTTCTTCTTTATCACAAAAAGGACCTAATGATCTGGTTCTTCTTATCAATGCAGAATCCTTTAATGATCGGACTCAGACTACTATAACTATGAAGTAGTCATGAAAGAGAGAGGTGAAAAGGAGGAGGAGGGGGGGGGGGGAGAGGAAAGCTGAAATTTACAAGTGCAACAATAAGTGTCGCTGCAAAAGTATTGCTGGTGCACCCTTCAGCTTAATCATTAATATGGTTCGGTCTCCATCTAATTAGACTTCAATAAATTCCACTGAGAAAAGCGAGATGGCAACCTTCACTATTTGTTATTACCATCTCGCGAATAAAGGGTATTCCCTCCATCTCACAGTCAAGTTAGTCGTACTAGCAAATCCTGGCGGCATGAGACCATTCCGAAGAACAGAGCTTAATTTCTAATTTAGAGATCTTACGTTGGCGAGAAGCTTCACGTACGGGGGAGTTCTCATGTTCAAATTGTAATATCTTCTAATGTATTGTTAAATACTTAAATTTTTATATTTAAAACTTGATGTTTTAATTTTAAAATAATAATAATAAATTCTCTATAATTTATATTCAATAGATCTTCTAAAAAAAAATTCTCAATGTACCAAAGAAAGAAAAAAAGAAAAGAGACAAAGTAAATTGGGAGTATCAATTATGTGCCCACGAGCGCAATGTCTCATGCATCCTTGATCATTGGATTAGCTGACATATGAATTATACGTCTCAAATTTCGTCCAAATAGAAAACGCATTTAATTAAAAATATTTCCAAGTAATTTATAATGTAATATAGCCATGCAGCTATTTAGCCACTTAGTCTCAAGTTTGTAATTCAAATACTAATTCTTATAACATTACAATGTTGTAAGAAGTCATTAATTTTTTGGTAGAAAATCTTTTTGTTCAGCTATAAAAGTATGCTAATTTGTTAAAAAAAATTTAATTTTGGGATGATGATTATGAGTACATAATTTTTTGACGTAAAAAGATACCAGTTCTTACAGAATAAAAATCAATGAGAATATGGTGGTCATGCTTTCTCTATGTTTGCTTGGAAGAAAGGAAGAGAACAACGATGGAAAAAAAGAGAGTGCGTGCAAAGAAGGAAATCAGTAATGAACATTTCCCCTTCTCTCCAGGCTCATCTGGCTGTGGTGTCTTCGAGCGATCGACTAATGGACCATATTCATAGATAAGTCCCCGATGCCCACGGCAAACATGAACAAGCTTTACCGACGGTGAATTCGTTGAATCACTCGTACACCTAGTCACCACACAGACGTTAACTCAACCCATATAGTCACATCAGAAAAGACCAGGCAAGAAACTGATGTAATTAAGGGTTCACATGCGAATGATCCACATGTACAAGCCAGCTGAATGATGATCGAGCTTTTATCCATAAATGTTAGGCTCACGCAGGGACCATCGGGGTACTAGTAGTAAATGACGGTGTTGGAAATTTCACAAAGTCAATCCAAGAGATGACCTACAGTCCAACTGTTCCCATCCAGGGCTTGGAACTTTCCAAAACGAATAAATTTCAAATCCCGGTGCATGTGCCATCCTATCTTTTCCCCCATCAGGCCAGCGTCCAAAAGCACACTCTCTCTCTCTCTCTCTCCTGGCCAAAGCCTTTGCCAGTAATTTTGACCAAGACCGGCCTAGCCACCGTGCAATTGCACCGTCTAGACAACTATTTCGTATAATAATATAAGAATCAACTGGACCAACAGGGTCAATAAATGCTTGAGAAGGATGAGACTTCAGTTTACAATAATTTTTTTTTCTTTTGGTTGGCCCATTTCCCCTCATTTTTTCATTACAATAGAAGTGGTCCGGTGCGCTAACACGCGTGTTGTTTTTAGTCCATGTATCCTCATAGCGTGCGTGTTAAAAAACCAAAACCGGTTAGCGGGAATACAAGTAGTAGTTAATAAAAGATTATGAAAATTAACAGGTTAATCTAAGTCCTACAACACTCGTAATCTTACCAAATACTTATTATTCTTAATCATATTATATATATATATATATATATAATTTTACGCTATATATAAATATTTATTTTTGTAATTTCAACTAAATTTCACTTAAAATTTTTATCATTCACATGTCAAATTAAATTAAATCATATTATATTTTTGGTAGATTAATTTTAAAATTTCTTAATTTTTTCACATAGCCACTAACAATTTTTTTTTCCCCCAACGAAAAAAAAGAAAGATAGAAAAACTTCCGCATACACATCCTCCATGCTAACTTTATTATTATTACATAAGTAGAAAAAAAAAAAACTTAGACAAAGGAAATGCAACAATGCACCAATACCATATAGGATGCATTTTGGCATACGGGCATGATACTATGTGATATGCTAAATCTCATTTTATAAATAATAAAATTAGATTAGCCCATCTTATATGCGACTTAACTTGCAGAAAAGGGTAAATCAAGAAGTCAGCGGGAATGGTAGCCATAGTGATGCGGCTCCTGGGAGGCAAACCTAGAAGGAGCAGAAGAGAAGACTCCATTCCAGATATCAGTGAAAGCTCCAACAATAATCCCATGATGATAGGGCGTGTTCAGCTGCAAGAAACAGTTGAGCAGCTCCTTAAGGCCTTCTTCTGAGTATATCTCGTTCTCCAATATCATCTGCATCATCGAATGCCGGAAATCCAAGTAAGGGTCGTCAGACTCTTTTTCCACTGCCACGCTCTCGCCTCTTACGCGCCCGAATCCTCGTACGCCGCCTCTCGAGGTCTTTGTGTATTCCCAGGAGAAGTGGCCCGCAGGTGGGGTGTCTGGGGCCGGAGAGAATGTTGTGGCTGTGTCATAGCCGTTGAGAGATAGGTTCGTTTTTGACGAGGTCGAAGGAGAATAGGAATAGGAGATATGATTGTTGTATTTTTGGAATATTGTTGGGGTTTTGTTGTGTTTTGGTTTCGGGTGGAAGACGCTGTAGAGCTTCGGTTTCTTGCAACCACCGCAGCCTAAGCCTAAACACAGTGTGTTCAGTATGAACTTTTTCTGCCTAGTGGACATTGTTCATTCCACACAAACAGAGAGAGAGAGAGAGAGAGAGAGAGAGAGAGAGAGAGAGAGAGAGAGGTGGAACTTCCCTCAAAAGCGTATAGCGAGAGTCAGCGAAGTGACTGTGAAGCATTTGATTGCTTGGGGATAGAGAGCCCTGTCTTTGTAAATCATGACTTGCGTCGTGTGAAGAAGTTTGTTTGAAATTATTATTTTGGAGGTGATAATTTCTTTTTTTAAAAAATAAAATAAAATATTGATGATTGTTATTTGCCATAAATTGGAAGGAATAATAATCAATATCCTTAAGATTTTTTTTAAAAAATCTAAAAGACAAGTCCATACAGGATAATATTACTGTTGTCATTGTTCAATGTTCGGGATATAATAAAATTAAAATCTTGACTGTGGAATCTTCCTTGCCATTATAACTCTCTAATATGTTAAGTTCAAATCTTATATATTTCTGAAACGTTCACAAAATATGAGTTGCAATTTTGATGAAAATAATAATAATAATAATAAAATAATAGAGATACTAGAGGTGGTCACATGATTTTATTTTGTTTTTTCCAATAACAATCCAAGTACGTCTGTTCTACGGTATGGGCTAACTTCACCATGAATGTTCAAACTTAAAACCTTGTAATAATTTTCTTTTTTTTTGAAGCATAAGATTGAGTGACAGCTAAAAGATTATTACAGGAGAGAAGGAACGATACCTACAACTTTCTTTTTCGTTTGGTACATCGGAAATATTGAATAATATCTTATAGCAAGAGTACAGATAATAGCAACGAAGACCTTTCGCCAAACTTACTATTCTTTATTTCTTTAATTCTTTAATTTTGGGTACAAGTTGTGATCAGGTTGAACTTCCAAATTTTATATCACAAAAACTTCATTATAGGTTTGATCTACCCGCTCTGCTGATCACAAAATAAATAAAACAGGAAACCGACCACGATGGCATCCAAGCTACAGTCATAGAATAATAATGGCTACCTACATCCTGCTAGACCCAGTTGCATTCATTTCTTGTCCTTCTATTTTCTTGATAAAAACATTTTAGCTACGTTGTGTATTTTTTTTATATGCACTTGATTAATTCGCCACGAAAACCCATCTAAGTTGTTCAGCAATCTATGATATCTGTACCATACATATAGAAGAAACGGGACTAAACCCGTTTGAAATGGTCAGTGCCATAATACGAAACCCACTTCTTTTTTTAGGGTCCCAATTTCCAATGCTCTGCGGAAAGAGACAAACAGATCAAGTTTATATTGGCTGCATTTCAACTGAGAAAATGCTAGTAAAAGATCATCTATATATGAACCAGAGCAAACGGAGCAGAATGGTTCAGGACATAAACTATGCCTTAGAAGTTAGGGATGTGAATTCTAAACATATCTATTTTCTGATCCATAAATCATGAGTCACGAGGCGGAATAGAAGCTGGTGGCAGTCTATTTGCTTACAGCTCTTATTTTCACTGCCAAAAATTAATGCCCACTAGGCAAGTGATTCCCCTCCTGGCATCAACATTATTCCAGTCACTCTAATCCAAATTTCCAGGATTAAAGTATGATGTTGACCGATTAAGAATTATCGAGGCAGACTAATGCATGGGCTACCGCCCCACTTGGTCCGGCCCAGTTTCAAAATCGGCGGATGTGATTAGAACCGTATTTGTTTTTGTAAGGGACAGAGTTCTGGACCTGTATGGTGCACATTATTTTATTAGTGGAACCTAGGAAGTAGATTAAACCTTGATTCCAAACTATTTCATGTTGTCTTTCAACATTGTTTTCTAGAACAACATTGCAGGTTTGTTTCTGGAAATTCGAGTAAACAACATTTTCATTCACAGCCCAGTTTCTTGTTTTTTGGGCGGCTATTACTCAGCTCGAAGGTAAAGGCCGGTTGATCAGATTCAAACTAGTCATGTCGACAAAAATAATCAGACTCCCGTGTATGACAGGAGCTAAGAATCACAATTGGATAAATTTTAGTTGTCAAAAGCTACGAAGTTCTATCATTGGTAGGAATTTTCCGTTAAATTGCGCTCAAAGCAAGTAAGTCAACCCTGCGAGCAAAAGGATAGCTGACCACAAGATGTGCCCAGTTAAGCACATGTTTGCAGTTCTCCATAGCTTCAATAAGGACGCATTTCTACATCGATCAACGTCAAACACATAGCAACTAGCAATTGCTAGAGAAAGTTTTCAAGAGAAAGGAGTTGCCATTTTCATCAATAAAGGGCAAAATTTGTTAAAAAAAAAAATGAAGTCATTGACCATAAATGCAAACAAAATAACAATTCCAGGCTCCTATACCGCATGAGAGACAGTATCAAATAGAATTATCAAGGTTATTTACAATGCCAATATTTAAAGAATAGGATGAAAGATATATCAGCTGTGCAAATAATTGGTAACAATCAATCAGGCTAGTTGAACAATATGTCTGGCAGTCTAACCTCGTTGGCTTGAACTTGATATTTTATTCTTTATCAAGCTTGCCACATGCTGAGCAACCCATACTGAGCCAGCTTCAGTGCAACAGAAATTGTGAGCGAGGCCTTCCCTTTCAATTGATAAAGCAATACCAGGGACCTGCTTTGAAATCTGTGACCAAAAAGGCTGGTTTATCATAAACGCAGAAGACCAAAACTTGACAATGACAAAGTGTAAGTTTGGTGCAGAATATCAAATTCCAGGGCTAGCTTAACATTATGTGGCAAATGGATCAAAGCAGTAAGAACTCAACATCAAAGGCATGAACATAATGAACATCAACTGTTGCTATATTTACTGGAAAACTCCATGGTCCCACACTGCCTTCTTTGTTCAATAGTCAACTTCTCCAGAAAGTATCAAGGTATCAACGGATCATTGCATAACACATGATCTTTGATTCCACTCCAGGCAAGGTTAAAATATGACTTTTCACGGTCCTATCAGCACTTTACCTTTTTAGTCCTCTGATTTGACGACAATTCTAGATGGATGTCTGAACTTAAGGTGCTAAAATGTTCACACCAAACTACAAAATTGTAAGTGTTACTTAAAACGTCACTGGTAGAACCCAAGTACCTTTAACTAGAATGCAGAAAAGCAAAATGGAAGGGACGGCATCATGAGTTCAGAACAACAGATGTCTTGTACCAACTTAGACAACAACTTCATGCTTCCTAAGCACACATATAAAAAACGTTCTACTGAAGTGTTTGAAAGCATAAAACATCCACAAGAATCATAAATCAATCACTCACCTCTTCGTACATTTCCAATGGACCCCAGTGGTCATCAACACCAAACAGGAATGTGATTTTACTCTCAATTTCTCTCATGAATTCCCAGTCCGGTACTTCTGAAAGCTAACATAAAAGAATCATAATCAACATGAGGGTTGCAGGCATTTGTTAGCACTTCTATTTGAGCATCACTGCCCAGTGAAACCTCTTGCTGGAGTTGAAGAGGCATCATATTCTTTGTTGCACCTATAAGTGCAGAAACAAAGTGTGAAATAAGCAAATGAAAATTATATGCTGAGTTTGATCAATAAAAATTGTCTACAAAGGGTGTCCCAGTACATAAAGCTCCCACACTCTTACCTCTGCTTTTACAGAGAGACTATTTTTGCAACTTGAACTTATGACCTCTAGATTACAAGGGTGTAACAGCTCATCCTTCAATAAAATTTAAATTTCGTGTTAAAAAAAATGGATGCTGTTGCAACTTGGAATTTGAGTGGGTGGTGGTTATTAAGTCTGAGAAAATTGCACATGTGACCAGTGTCAGGCTGTTAGCTCTACTTCCAAAAGAGGAAAAACAAATGTTCCACAAGCCAATAGATCCAAGTCAAGCGCATAAAGAAATGTAACTATACTGTGTATCTAGTACAAATTTTCATACAATCATACTCAAGTAAGTCTATCAAGACTTCACAGAAAATCCCTTGTAACGGAGAACAGGTTGGTACATGAGCCTCATTGACAGGAGGGAAAGCCAGGTCTATGCTATACTACAACCTATAGAAAGATCCCAGCAATCTGCAATTAGTTCACTATTTTCTTTAAGTAAGCAGCAAGATTACCTTTCTGAATTCTGTCATCGCCAAAAAAAGCATGTTCCGGAATGTATGGTACTGTAAATGAGTAAAAAAGATTAAAAATATTCTTAAGAAGTATGTGTTAACACTAACTCATAAAATTAGTCAGAAATAAAGACTTGCCATCTAAATTGAAGGGGAAGAAAACTCAAAATGCAAGCAGACTGACCAAGAAAAATAAGTATTAAAAATGATCTAAAGCCTGTCAAAAGATATTCGCAAGCCCTGAATCGACCATACCTGCAACAAGTGACTGCAAGCAGCATCAACAGCTGTAGGAGACCATGACTTCCCAATAGACGCCAACACAATTAACCTTTTAGCACAATTTGGTAATAATCCCAAGAATCCTATACACAGGCTAAGTAAAGCACAATGAAATGGGGACCTGAAATGTGCAAATTTCAACTATAAGTAGACTCGCGTATGTGTATACAAAAAATAACAATTTCAAAATCCCTCAAACCAATAGAAACAACTGACAAAATTTACCCATATATACAAATGAATAAGAGTAGTTTAGATGAGAGAAACAAAGGAGATTAGAAATTTGCAATTCACCTAGGAAAGACTAAGTGATATGGCCACCAAGTTTGATATGATATATTCATCAAAAGAATAGAGCAAAAGCTTTACTCTGAGACTTCCTTGTATGCAGGCTGCTTCTTTGATAGTGGATCAAACATAAGAAAGGGATATAGTCCTGTGAAATATATCACCTATAAAGCCAGAAATAAAGATCAAAAGTGCATTTTAAGTCAAAATCCAGCAAGAGATAGCATGATATCCATTGAGACCACAAAAGTTGCAAGAAGTCATCACCTTCTGTGGACACCTTCTCAGCGTTTCAATAGATATGTAGGCACCGACAGAGTGCCCAACCTACAAAAAGAAATGACACATCAGATACAAATTATTTCAGATTGGAAAATGGAATCAACTGCCACAAGCAATACTTCCTGCAAGCCTAAAAGTAACTGAAGTGAATGAGTACATCAAGATCATAGTAGCACCAATCAAATCCCCATCAGGCAATCATTTCACAAAGACAGGTCAAATGGAACACTCAAATTGTATTTATGAAACGTGCATATCAAAGAATGCATTGCCCTACCAAAGCACAGTACAATTGGAAAACAAAAAATTTAAAAGAAAGCATGGCCCTACCAGTACTATAGGAACTTTTGTATTTTGCAGTTCCTGTCTGATGAAATCCACCTGAGAAAATGCAACAGCAAGTGAATGTTAGGACTATGATTTAGTAAAACACTCAAATATAAATATGCAACATCACATATATATGCATAGATAGTATAATTGTGTGTGTGTATGGTTCTCAATTTACACATTTGTACACACTTTGGGTGTCTATATATGGTTTTTGGTTTACACATTACTACACACTCCATCTGGAAAAGAGCAGACATAGGGAGGGGCCATAAATTTTTCAAAAAGGTCATGAAATACAATAGTTACTGTTGTTATGCAAAGGTAAAGAATATCAGTGACATCTTGGCATCTACTTGATGTAATACTGTTTATGGAGAACTTTTATTAAGCCGAAATTCACTTTGGGTCCTCACTTCTGTTAATATGAGTGAATCAAATAAAGTTCAAGCAGACTGATAAAATAACTTCCATTCAGCTTCACGTAGGCATAACTTTAATGTATCTAAAGTGCAATCCTCACAGGATACTGCCTTGATGACCAGAAAACAAATTCCCTAGTAGGTCATTCATTATCAAGAGGATAACAGTAAGCTCAAAACAAGTAACCGAAGAACAACATACCTTATGATCAATTTGCTGTTGTAATGAGAACAACTTTCCATGCTCCCAGTTCTAGCAAGAATAAACATCATGTAAAAAGATACATGTGAAAAAAAAAAAAGGTCTTCCATGTAAATTTTTGAGTGAGTTTGACAGGTTGCTGAAAAGTGAATTTCCTGCTTAGCAAAAATCAAAATCAGGGATAAACCAAACATCTCTCTAGTTTCCAAACAATTGGTTGAGTCCTTCAGACCCAAAATTAGAATTCGGGCACAATCATTGATTTAGATTTTCACTCTCCTAATTAGACCAGAAAACTGAACAGTTAACTCTGATCAAACACACGCTGTAACAATTTAAACAGTATCATTTGATGCGAGAAAAACAGGGAAATACCTTTTTTGTGAAAGATATGTGCCCAATGGCTGTTGACCAACACAGGGAAGGGAACTAATCAGTTGCAGTAAAAACCAAGCTTCAAAAATCAAATTAAAGACACGCAGAGAGGGAGAAAGAAGTTCAAAACAACAGATTTGCCTGTAACGGATGCACTCCCTCCTAGCAACTCAAAGAGAGACTCCAAAAAATCCTTATAAAACCAAACAACGCCTGTAATAACAACCGAAATATAAGTCTTAAATCTTCAAAACACGAACTAAAGGGTAAAGAAACAGCATAAATTCCACTGACCCGGATTTCCAGGAATAAAGAGCACATGCAATGCAGGATCATCAGACACAATCTCCAGCAATTCAGTTGTGTGACTACATTCCACGACCCATCACCAAACCCAAAAAAAAAAAAAAAATCGATGATAAAGAATGACTGCAAAACAAACCAAAACCAAAAGGGTACCAAAAAAATGAAAAAAAAAAAACAAGAAGAAGAAGAAGACCTGGAGACTTTGCATAATCTGAAACGAACAGGCCTCTTGAGTTTAGAAATCAAATTCTCGCTGCCCATGTCTGGGGCTCCTGCCCTTGGGTCTACACCGTATATTGCATCCGAAAATACACAATCAATCAATCAATCAATCAATAGACCCATCAATTTGTTCTAAATAAAAGTGTGAAAAATGACAAATTTGACTAAAAAACTTTCTGGGTTTGCTTGTGTGTGAATGGAAAACAAATACCTGGTATGTAACTAACTAGACATCAAAGGAGGGCACTCAGGAAGAAAAGGAATTGAGCATTTTACATCGATTTCAAACACACATACTCCCAGCCGTTCAAGCTAAAACCAACATTTAAGTTTCTGTAGCGTGCAAACAACTAATTTTCTGGCTCTTGACATAAAAAATGGGAGTTCCAAGCTCTAACGGGTCAAATACAAATACTTGCATCTGCCCTGTATTCATTCAGACGACAAGGGAGAATTTAGAGAGCAAGAGCCTCAACCGAAGGCTTGATGGGTGGAGTGGAAGAGGTCTGGGGCACCGAATGGGGCTTTCGACGATCGAACGTAGCCCGAGTGGATCAAGTTGTGGAGCTGTTTCCTCAATTCAGCCTGTGGCGATCGCATGCGAGCCCAAAACCAAAACGCATCTCCGTCGATTGATTTATGAATTATGATTTGAAATCGGAGCTTGAGGCCCAAAAATTGCCCCAAGGTTGAAGCTTTTGGGTATTTATGATCATGCCTCTGCTGGGCTCAGACTCTGGGCCTCTGGTCCATCCTCTCTCCCTCTCTCTCTACGTTGTGCTCTTCGTTTTTAGTTTTGACTTACAAAAAAATTATAATGATTGACTTCTATTGTTCCTGTGAGAAAGAAATTCGCATTGATGACTCTCATCCGATTAAATACAATATTCTAAGAATCAAAGCGATTATTAAATTTAAAATTTTAAAAGTTTAAAGTTTAATCAATTTAATTGATATAATTAGAATTGAATCGATAAAATTAATATCTAATGTTAAATAAATAAAAATATTTTTTTATGATTAGAATTTAGAATTTAAAGAATTTAGAATGAAATTTTTTTTAACTAAATTAGTTAATCAATAAAAATTAAATCTACTTCACTGATTTTTAGTTGAACTAGTTGGTTTACTAATTTTTATATTAATTTTATTTTAAACAATTATAAAAGATAACTGAATCAAGTTATCAATCCAACGGACGAATCTAGCACAATTCTTTCAACTTTGATTAGATGTGGATCGACTTATCGGAGTTGAAACTAAAAGATTGACAAGAAATTACTTCCCTTGAATCTTGGTCAGTCTGCATTCACTTTAACGTGTCTATACCAACTGTCGACATTTTCATGATGTGTATAATAATTCTCATCAATGTTAATAACAGAGGGGTAGGGTTATCCATGAAAATTGATTTACGGGGCATTGCAACCCGTTGGAAGAAAGATTCCGTGCTTTCAATTCGTAGGGTAGCCGCAACATAGAAGCACTTTTTTTTTTTTTTTTGACGTGTTGTATTTGCTATACGTTTTCAATGATATATATATATATATATACAGAGAGAGAGAGAGAGAGAGAGAGAGAGAGAGAGAGCTAATTGATTAAGAAAGACGACAACAAAGATGAGGCTGACAGGGCTACATGCCCACGTTCTGCCTACAGCTTCCTGATTCTTGAAATGGAAGTCCCAAAAATGGAGGAATTGCAGGATACTTGTCCGCAACAATGTTTACTTTGCGGAGATTGGTCCACCTGTGGAGTACTCTGGACAGCTTAGCTACTTGCCCCCTTGCCATACACTTGCTCCTCGCATTCATTCAAATAATAATAATAATAATAATTTTAAGTATCCCAAAGCCACAGCAGTTGTAGCTGCCATACAATATTGCGCTAACGCCTTTGCCGGGGCCACTGCTATTTAAAAGAAACCTGATTAGGTGGCCAAAAAGGTGGCAACAAAAAAGTGAAGGCAATAAGTGATTATAAAAAATAATAATTTATATCATATTTAAAATATTAATATAATATAAATTTTCATTAATATACTATAAAAGTTCTTTGTGGTGATTGCTATTTTTGTAATCATCTTTTTTTTTTTTTCAAATATCCACTTAAACTAATTATAGTGTCATCAGTTGGATTAGTCTGAAGGCAAAGTATTATGGACATATGTGAAAGTCAGCACTTCGATGGTTTTGAGTGCTTGGCAGGCATCAGCTTTGGGGTTTCCAACGACGCCAGTTAGTCTGAGGAAGGCTTCGTTGACATTAAGGTTAACTAACCCAACCAAACCTGTGCCTAAAAGAGCCATCTTTCTCTCAACAAACACGGCGACCAATAGGTTGACTGTTTTGGTTAACTCCATTGCAATTATAAATTATATTACAACTCTTAAAAGATGCTCTAAGTAATTACAATTTAAAATTTTATTTTAGAGATCTAATAGCCTTTTGTTGGAATGAATGGTTAGCAAAGGTTGACATAACACTTCAACTTGTAACACAGGGTGGTCTTTGAAAAGAAAAGATTCATGGGAGCAATTAAAAAACACGAATTTTCATTAAAATTGAGAGAGAAATTTATAACATAGGACAAGACTATTTCCTGTGATATGGCCTAGAAGCAATAAGCATCTCCACACAAGCAAAAGGAGCCTATTTTGGGGATAAAATGGCACAATTAAGCAAATAGGAAATATAAAGAGCCAACCCTCTTTTTTTTTTTTTTTACACTCTTTTGGTACAACGAAAATAATAAACTATCTAAGAAACTCGAGCCCATTCACATCCGCAAGCAGAAAGGGAACAATAGAAGCAGGAGCGGTATCCGACACATATATATATATATATCGAAATATGAATAAAATTGAAGAGAAAATAAGATGAGTTTTGATAGAGACTGATTGTCGACAACCTACGTAGAATGCCCTAGTCGTTGGAGACCTGATCAAGAGAATGATCGATTGCGTACACGACGGGGCTTATCTAAGATGTTCAATCCACGCATTACATCCAAAGTGCATCTTGATAAGCAATTGTCAAGAAAAAAAAAAAGAAAAACAAAAAAAAAAAAAGCTCAGAAGACTCTCTCCCTTTGAGTAGTATGATGGTGTTTATTTTCTAGCTACGATAATTTAACAATCTATTTGACATGTTTCAGGTCCCCACGAAAAACAAGAGGAAAACTTTTGCGATTTTACTACCATAACCTTTATATATTAATAGGAAAAAACTAATTGATTTAATTTTGAAGAACTACAAAAATAAAATTTCGAAATTTTACTTTTTGAAAAAAAAAATTCTTGAAAGTATCCAATTGAGATTGTTAAAATTTTTTTTTTGTTCTCCCTTTTATCTCCCTAACCTACACCCACCCACTTGGTGATACTCTATATTGATTGGTTTGCTTCATATATAGTTAAAGGATTGGTTTAAAAAACGGTTGTAATCAATTCACGAAGAAAACAAAGTATTAGCAACTAACAAGCTTTGTTATCTCGTAAAATAAATGTTATCCGAATATAAAATCAAACAATTGTTGCCGTAGTAAATCCGGTAGAACTTGATTCTTATCGATACCGTTTTGTAATAGAATATAATGTAAAATAATAAGAGAGAAATGATGGGGTCTTCACATGTCTGCAACTTGGCATTCTAGACTAACCCCAGCCGATGTGGGGGACGGCAAAATAATCTTTCGTGAATTTTTTGTTTTATTTTCTAATTTCGAGTATACGCATGTTTCCACTGACTACCAATTAATGGCATGGCATGGAACCAAATTGAGATTTCTGAAATACCTGGTCCATGACGTCCCACCAAAAAGTGTAATTACAAGTCTCTTTTGTGCCGCTCAAATGTTCGAGCTAGCCAGCCACCGACGACCAAGTTCGATCCCTCGGGCCTCAAGGTCATTTTGCTTGACGAAGTCCCAGAAAGTCATCCGTTATTTATGCAAGAAAATACGACTTAGTACTGCTCTTTGATTTTCCTTTTCCACGCTGTGTTTGTTCGAAGAAACTTTCTGTTTGTATGGAATTCGATAATTTATGTTTTTCTTCGTCAAATACTTGTAGGACTTGGTTTTGGGTTATGACCTCTCCAATGGAAGATTCATATAATAAAAATATATATATGATAAATTAATTAATCGGAAGTCGGTCTTAAACGAGGCGGCCTTCGCGGTTCCTGCCTAACTACGCTTAGTTATAGAATAATTTATTGTCACATGCAGGACCGAGTCTAAAAAGATAATTAAAAAAAGCAAAAAAACCCGATCTGACCTTTAATTAAACTATCGAGCGGGGTCTGCAATGTCTTGCATTGCATAATGCTATAATAATAACTGCAAATTAAGATCTCTTAACTTAATTAATTGTATTGCAGTCCATTTACATTTCCGCCATTTTTTTTTCTTTTTCTGAAATAATTATTCAATTTGCATGCTACTTCTTGTTCTTTGATGGGTTCAGTTGCGTTTGCTTGCAACACAAATGCATTGACAGTGCAAGGTGCTTCCTAGTGAAGCGAACGTTCCTTCAAAGCGTTAATTCTTGATAACTACGCGACCAAGTAGACCTTAACAAGATACATTTTATTAGGTCTATTTCTAATTTACGAGCCATTTATTGATTAGCAAGACTAAATAAAGATTAGCCTGGCTTTCATAAGCTATCAAGATACAAAGTCTATATGCAAACAATCTGTAGGTTCATAATTATTAAAAAGAAAAATATGGAAATTTATGATAAAAATAAATCAAGTTTTGGATTTGAATTTGTAGAAAATTAAGTTTTGGAGAAAAAAGGTCGAAAATCAATATATATTTGTCCTCAATATCATAACAAATTTATTGAAATAGTTAACTAAAAGTATAACTAAATAATAATAATAATAATAATAAGGTGAAAATAATAATTTTTTATTATGTTAAAATTTTTTATAATTATATTTATTTTTTATTATTTAAATTTACTTAATATATAAATTTTATTAGTTAAATTTAATTTATATTAAATATTTTCTATTAAGTGTAATTACTCATTTATGCATGACATGACAGATGAGTTTTCTTTACGTCATCACATTATTAAATTTTATGAGTGTGATATAATTTTTAATTTTTTTTTAAAAATGATTTAAATATTATAAAAATAAGAGAATAATTATAATACCTTAAAATTTTTCATTTTTATATTTTATAGATAAAAATAAAATTTATATCAAGTTAATAAATTTAATAATATAACAATGAGAAGAAATATATATACTATACACATGAATAATTATTATATAATTATGTCTAATAAAAATATTTAATATTAACTAAATTTAAGTAATAAAATTAATGTTTTAGGTGAATTTTAAAATATGTATATATAATTAAAAAATAATAAAATTAATATTTTAATTAATAATAACAAAACAATAAATTAAAAAATAATGGTAATAATAATAAGAAAACAGGGATGATAATAATAAAGATGTTCCCTAACCGCCCCAAAATTTTTCTCGTGTTCGACGGAATGACGAAAATACCCTTGCACACAACGTTACCTCGCGACCCGTTCGAACTTTTGAACCATTTCTAGAAATTCCTCTCCATCTTCCGTCTTCTCTCATCATTGCCCTGCGCGTAAAAGTTAACGAGAGAGATCGTCTATAGCAAGAAAACTCTCCCGTCCATTTCTTCTCCCGCCCCACTCTTTTCTTTGGGTTTCGGTTTTCTTAAAGTCTCTGTTTTCCGCAGTCTTTCATTTTCTTCTTCAATATAAAATTATAAATAAATAGCAAACTAACAAGGCAGACACGAGCATATATATATATATACACACACACACACACACACGTTGAGAGACACGCATATACAGGCAGAGTCATTGTACGCATTTCGCAGTTGAGAACGTTTCTACCTCTCCCTTTGGTCTCAGGTTCGTCCGGATATATACCCTTTGTTCTCTCTATCCACAGACTCTGAGATATCCCCTCTTTCCCGAAAGCCCTCTCTTTTTCTAAATCATCATCTCAGCAGCTCTGTATTATATATATGTTCTTGAATTCTTAACCCATGACTTCTAAAGTTTTTTTTTTTTTTGCTCCCACAGTTTCTAGATTAATCTTGAAGCATAAGCCTGTCTACGGTTCTTGTTCCTTTTAGAGGAAGAGCGTTCCAGGTTCATTTCTGTTACAGTTTTTGCCTCGTAATGGGTCCAAGTTTTTTTCTTTTTCCTTTCTCTTTTCCCGTGAAAGTCCAACTTTCCTTTTTTTTTTTTATGTTAAACCTTCCGGGCACTATTTTGGGTGGTCAAATGGTTGATTGATGAAATCTTTCTCGGTATTCCAGGAAATTTTGGCGGCTACGTTTTCTTAGAGATTAAGGATGTTAGGAGATTTCATTACCAGAAGTCTTGTGTACTCTTTCATCCATTCTTGTTCTGTTCCCAGGATTTTGTTTTTTTCATTGTTTTCCTTTGATTGATCTTTTCTTGGACTTAAGCATCTCGATTATCGTCATTTTTGCTTTGCAGGTTGCTTTTTGGATATGCATATCCGGCACTTGAATGCTTCAAATCTGTGGAGAATAACAGGATTGAAATTGCAGAACTGAGATTTTGGTGTCAATATTGGTAAGCCCTCTTCGCTGGTTTAAACCCGGCAGTTTTGATCTGTAGGGGAGCTTAAACGGTTACATGTTTGCATTTGGGAAATGATTAATTTTGTATCAGAGTGCTATTATGGACATAGATCCCGTCATGACCCATCTTTTTGTAACCGTTTGGTATCCACTTTGTATCGTGTCTTCGTAACCATTTTGTTGATGTCAAATGGTTATACAAGTCAATGCTAGCCAACATTACGTTTCCTTAGCGTTGCCAATTGTAAGACGGGATTTGAGTGGGTTGGTCAATCCCATAAATAGACGGATCTAGTAACCACTAACGCCATTAACACTTTGCAACCGGGGAGAAAATGGAGAGAAATGGGCGAGAATGAAACCCCTTTAACTCGGACATTCTAGTCATGTGATAGTCACACCGTCAATCGCTGTCACATTCATTGCGGAATGGGCAATTTTCCCTCATCCGCCATGGTCTTACTTTATCCGTCGCGGCGTTCAATCCCTGTCACATTCATTGCGGAATGGGTAATTTTCCCTCATCCATCATGGCGTTACTCTGGGACAATGTCCCCGTAGGAGATTCGATTTTTCTGTTTTTCTTCGTTTCAAAGTTGTTCTCTGACATATTATGCCCTCTGAATCGAAATTTGTAAATCTTATTGTTTGTAAAGGATCATCGTGGCGCTACTCACAGTCTGTGAGAGAGTAGGGGACACTTTTATCTCATGGTAAGCACATCTAAATGAAATTGCACGCACTTTCACAGAAATTTTCTCCCTTTAATACTGATGCTACGTCCATGTGGTGGGGGTGAAGGGTGCCAATGTATGGCGAGCTGAAGCTGGCATTTGTTATCTATTTGTGGTATCCAAAGACTAAGGTAAAAGCATATGATTATATAGGAAGGACTTCCGTTCCACCAAATTTTCTGCATATTGGTGACACTGCAACTTTGTTCAAATGCAGGGGACCGGTTTTATCTATGAGACCCTGTTGAGGCCCTTTGTAGCCAATCACGAAACAGAGATCGACAGGAAGTTACGGGAGTGGAGGGTTAGAGCCTGGGACTTTGCTATTTACTATTGGCAAAACTGCACAAGCTTGGGGCAGAGTACATTTTTTCAAGTTGTTGAATATTTGACGGCTCAGTCTGGAAAGCATAAGAGAACAGGCAATGAGGTAGGTTATATTTTCTGTTTTTTTTTTTTTTTTGGGGGGGGGGGGAGAGGAATCGGTAACTTCGGTTAATCGATTAATTGGAAAACGAAGATTGGCAATTTTGTTATATGTATATAAGAAACCAATGTATACAAAAGCCCTAACCATCATCAATTCAGCTGAATGTTTTTTTCTGATCAAATCTGCAGAGGGCTAATGACTATGAACCCAGTGCACCACCACTACCTGTACCGCCGCCCAATGACTTGCCCTCGTTTCTCGGTAATGGAAGCACGAACAGCAAGCGGCCACGGCGACCGCCTGGCAGCACTAGCAATCGCGACGGATGGCGGTGATGTGAATTCTACCAGTTTCAGACGAGGCTCCGCCGCGCCAAACCAGTCTAAAACTGAATCAGGATTGCAACAAATTGTATAAAAATTTCTCATAAATACCTCCAAAAAAAAAAACCTTCAATTCTTCTCTCGAATTAGAAATTGAATTCCATTCATTTTTCCTCTCCCATCAGTCATTTCCCTTGGATTCCTGCACAAAACTAAAGATGAAAAGAAAACCTGTAGATATTAATAAATGATTGTTGCTATAAGGATCCGAATGGCACGGAGGATCCGACGGATGGCTCCGGTAATACTTGGGATGACAACACGGCTGATGAACCGAATGCAAGGATTGATGGGTTTGCGCACAGAGAATTGTGGCCAGACGCTGCCGAGGAAGCTGGTTCCCGAGGAGCTGGGGGACGAGGACATGGGCTGGAGGTAGGCCCAGGCCGCCTGCTTCACCAGCCGGTTGCGGATGGAAATCTCGTAGGGTAAGGCGGAGGAGGAGGCGGCAGCCGATATTGAAGAACTGACGACGGTAGAAGGGAGGAGGTCCTGGAGGGAGGTGTAGGATAAGGAGGACTTGGGGGAGACCAGCTCGAAGTTAGGGAAAGGCGGAGGGGAAGTGGCGGCATGGTTTGTGTAGGAAGGAGGGAAGCTGGAGGTGTGGAGGGGTTTGGAGGGGCGAGTAAGCTTGTTGGGTATCATTACTGATGCGGAGATGGAGTTTCTGCGGCGGAAACGCGAGGCTAACGGTGGCCGAAGCGGCTGCTCTTCTTCGTCCATGGAATACGACAATTCTTTAAATGAAAACTGTAAAACACAACAAATTCACAAAAAAATAGAAGGGATAGACAGGGGCAGATGGCGGATGAAAAGGGCTGGTTAAGGATGGCCTGGCTGGCTAGCTGGCTGGTCGGGCTCAGCCACTCAGCTCATCTGTTGACTTCCAAGTCTGCCATTATTGACAATGGTTGTCAATTTTGTCACTTTATACATTTCATTGTTGCGAGTCTCACCTCAGGGGGGGGCTCATCTTTTTCTTTTGTTATGGTAAATACGTTCAGTCGGTAGGCTTCCTTAGATTCGGGATTGCAGAGGAGGACAAACGTGTGAATTTGTTGACCGCATCTCATACAATTTATTATTATTATTATTATTATTATTATTATATTAAAATATTTTCTAATGATAATTTTGTCACCCTCGCAGGAAAATTGTAAAACTTTTTGTATTTTTCCTTTTCCATTTACGACCGGTCTCTCTAGAACTTCCGCATAGTTTCAGCCAATTGTATTGTTCTTTTCTTTTCAGTTGTCTTTCGGTCATTTGCAATTATTATGTATGGGAGCTACGGATTTTAAAAAAAGAAAAAAAAGAAAAGAAAGAAAATGAATTTTCATTAATCAACGGAGCAAGTAACTCACGTAAAACAAACCTCTGGTGATGGGCAATGACGGACATGAAGAGATGCTGTTTATCACATATGAACAGTGATCTTCCGTAAGTGCATGGTGGGGCTGGTCGACTGGACTGAAAGTTGGTTGGGAGCGTTGAGATGTTTGGACGAGCTAGCTAGTAGAGTGTACAAGAGAACCAGCGTCAAATATAGAAGCAAAGAAATGTTTTTCAAGGAGCATTAAAAGGGACCGTGAATTTGGATCAAAATATTAATGCAACGATAAATTTGATTAGAATCAAACCAAAATCGATCCCTTCGTTCATCATGTTCCAGTCTTTTGCAGCCGACCGTCTGAGTAAGTAGCTTGTGACACGGTGGCACCTCCTCAATGGTGTCCGCCGTCATCAGGAGTGGCCTTGGCAAGATTAAATTCTTCTGTTGGAGGCCCTGCCTTTCCTCAGGATGAAATGGGTCAATACTATTTATTGACCATCTTCCGTCGGTATGTCACAGGCAGCACACAAGGCCTTCCAAGCAGGAATCAACATCCTGAACAGCGGATGTAAGTTTTGGGCGTCAATAACTTGGACAGTAACTTCTGACAAACATGAAAGTATGAAGCCTCAAAAATTTAGAAGCGATCTTGCCAATCCATATATTAGCACCTTTATTTTGTTCACGCTATCAAAACTAGCATTTGCTCCGCTTCTTCGCGCAACATAAGAGACAGATTCCAATGGCTGGTGGTTTGAGTCACGCATTCTACCAGAACAAGTTTCAACGTCTTTGCTAATGGAGACAATGTGACGGACAATTCTTCCACTGCAAGCAAAAAGCTCAACAAAGATATCAACCAACTTGGAACCCAATTATAGTGCCAACAGCCAATTTTGACTCCTCTACACACACACACACACACACACACACATATTCTCTACAATAAAAAATTGATTCAAGTTAACTTAGATTTTAATTGAAATTATTTCAATAATATTTATAAATATTGTTTTATGTGGTCAAAATTGTTAATAATTCTAGATATATTTTTAACTCAAATTGTAAGATTTGTCGTTTTGCGTGTGTTTAACGTACATTTAAAAAAAAAAAAAAGATAATTATGATGGTACGTTAGAAAATACAAATCTAATTGTGCTGAACGTTAGCGGAAGGAGACCCGGGGAACCGGAAGTCTGGATAAAAGCGTCCGAATGCCGATATGCGTGGCTAGATTTCCGGGCGGCCCAAAATGCGGCAAATGGAGCAACCCGGACTATTAAAAAAAGGGCAACCCAACAATCTTGAAAGGGCCGACAAATAAACCTAACACGCGACACAAAAGCCTCCCATAACGCTACTTTATCTTCTTCTCAGCTTTAACCGACCAGCCATTTCTCCACCTTAGACTTCGCTAACTGAGAAACTCGAGACACTGAAGGAGAGGGCAGTAACTTGGCTGGTTGACCAAAACATGGCGTGCTCGGCAACCTCGTCCGCTCTAATCTCCTCATCCATTCCATGGACCACCAAATCGATGGCCTCTCCAGTCTCTAAGCCATCCCTGTCCCTAACTCTCCCCAACTCTTTCTTCGGCCTCCGCACACCCCTCCTCCTCTCCCGCTCCGCCGCCACCGCTTCTCGCTCCATTTCCCTCAGCCGCGGCTCGCATTCCGCCAAGAGCTTCCCCGTCAAAGCCACTGTATGTCCCAATTGTCGGATTCCCATTCATTGGCGATGATTTCTGGATGTCTGATAAAATGTTAAGTGTATTTTATCTCTGATTTCCATTTGTTTTTTGGTTTTTTTTGTATTGTTTCTTCAGCTGGGTGATGCTCCCCTTGTTGGGAACAAAGCCCCAGATTTCGAGGCTGAGGCGGTATTTGATCAAGAGTTCATTAAGGTATGTTAGAGGCAAACAATATGTGCTTAAATTATCTATTTATAGCCATATTTGCGAATACAATTTATCATGTCTCAGGTTTTTGAGCTTGTGTTTTCAATTGTATGTGGACTAAGAGACGTTTAGTTCACCAGACTGCTTGGTATATTGGCTTTGCAAAATGAAACCAATGGCCTTTAGGGGGTTACTGAAGAATGTGATTAGTTAGAGATTCTCTCCATTTGGTTCACAGGCAAATTGACTCTGAAGGAAATAAGACTCTTTTACCAATTCATTTTAGACGTTTCATTTTACAACTTTGGGATTTGAAAACTGAGAGACTAGTTTCGATAAATCTCATGATCAAATGATGCCACATAAACCAAATAATTTGGCACTGGATCATTCTATGATTGAAATTTTTAAGACCTTGTGGAAACAATAGAAGAGTAATTAATCAATTATGAATAGTATTGTTAAGGTTGTCAATTGCTAGCAAGAATTAGAGTTTATGCCAGTGGAAGGATATTAAATTTAGTTTGTTTTGTCAATGAAAAAAAGTCCTATTGTTGGGGAAGTTCAGTCACACCATTAGCTCCTATTAGTTTTCTTCTGTGTTGTGGATAGTTATCTTGCTTTGACTGGTACATTGTGCTTCAGGTTAAACTCTCTGAATATATTGGGAAGAAGTATGTGATTCTCTTTTTCTATCCGTTGGACTTCACATTTGTTTGTCCCACAGGTTTGTTTGAATCTGAACGAACACAATTTGATTTTTAGTCAATGGTGGAAGCTAATTCCCTCTTTTCTTTTTGAACTTGCTTCCAGAAATCACTGCTTTCAGTGACCGTTACGCAGAGTTTGAGAAGTCAAACACAGAGATTTTGGGTGTTTCAACTGACAGTGTGGTAAGTACTTTGTGAATAATAAATGGTCCAAAGGACTAATACGTGCAAGCTTTGTGATTTTATGATTTCTTGCTAAACTTATCTTATGCTTAAACCATATTCTGTTGTCCTGTAAAAAATTTGGCTGTACATAATCTTTTTGAGTTTTGTGACTATCAATAGTGTGGTAAAAAAATGAAAAACAAAAAAAAGGTTGATGTAGCAAACCTGAAGTTGGTATACATTATCATGTAGTTGAGTTCTGTTGATTTGGTACTTGAATATGAGTGTATAATGCATTGCTTGCTGGTGCAATAAATATGAGTTTATGTGCATTTGCATATAGTGAGAAATGGTAGTTAGCACTGTGGTCCTAACTCCATTGACTTCGAACATGAAAACTGTGATCGTCATGAAATCGGTGGCATTGTGTGAGTGGCAAGCCTTTGTTAATTACTGTTTCTTGAATTTTTTATTTGAATAGGAATTTGTGCTCTTTTGTTTCATTACAGTGTATATTTTTGCAGCCTAATGTATCAATTTGTTGTATCACATTTTATATTGTTGTCAGGCTTAAAAGTTGAGAAACTGCTTATTGGCCTTGATTGTTTCGTGTTGTCTTCTGTATAGTTTTCGCACCTTGCGTGGATCCAAACAGAGAGAAAGTCAGGTGGCCTTGGGGATTTGAAGTATCCTTTGATTTCAGATGTGACAAAATCAATTTCAAAATCTTATGGAGTGTTGATCCCTGACCAGGTATATAGCATACCAAAAATAGAATCATCTTTGCAATGTCATCTGCAAAGATGTCAATGTTCTATCTTTTCTCCATCTTTTCATCCAGAAAGATGACAATGTTATTGCACTCGTCTCTCTTTCAATTTTTGATTAATTTTTTGGGTGGATATCTCTCAACATCTGCATGGTGCCTACGTAATCTGTGGTTGAAAATTTCCTGAGGATGTTTCGTTGAATACCAGGGAGTTGCTTTGAGAGGACTTTTCATCATTGACAAAGAAGGTGTCATTCAACACTCCACCATTAACAATCTTGCCATTGGTCGTAGTGTGGATGAGACTTTGAGAACACTCCAGGTTATTATAATTTACAGTTGGACTAAAATTGGAAAAATCGTTGGTATCCGGCTGCTTGTTGCACAAATGAAGACCGTTTGAGATATATTTGTCATTGCGTGCTAATCTATCCTTGTTTCTCCCTTTTTTTTTTTTTTTAATTATTTGATCTGCCGCAGGCATTGCAGTACGTGCAGGAAAATCCAGATGAAGTTTGCCCAGCTGGATGGAAGCCAGGAGAGAAGTCCATGAAACCAGACCCAAAGCTGAGCAAGGAGTACTTTGCGGCAATATAGAGGGTCTCCATCCATCGTAACAAACCCTTGTCTCCAATCATTGTGGGTTAGAGATGCGTAAACAAATTTCTTTTTTTTCTTTTTTTTCTTTTTTTTTTCATTTTGAGTAGAAGTTGCTAAAATATATGCCATTGGTTGAACTTTGCCCCGGTTATGATTTTGATTGGATTAGTAACTTAGCTTTGCTGCCGTGCCCGAGATATCAATAATAAAACTTTAATTCTAAATTTAACTGGGTTACACATAAATCTTGTCTTGTCATTCTGTTATTAGTTTAACGCAGAAATACTATACCCCACTATACCCCAAAACAAATTAAGCTCTATTGAGAGCTATATAGTATTTATATATACATAGCCGGATGATCTAGTCAAAGGAAAATTCGAAATGTGGATCTCACTTAATGGACAACAATTGAATTTGTTTTTTTTTTTTGAAATTTCAGCCTTCTCCTTAAAAATTATTAAATTTGCAACCAAATATTGAAGTGTGCAAATAGATGAACTAAAATGTAATATGGTTTTTTTGTTATTAGTTGTATATTTAATCGTCTTAGTTGTAAATTTAATTATTGTAGAAGATAAAATTGAAATTTGAAAAAAAAAAATTAGTGTTTTAGTTGGGAACATGCCGATGCTGATTGATCAGATCTTTTGGATACAAACTTTTGCCGTATTTGGGTTTCCAATACGTGGTGGTTCTTTATAATATGTGTATTGTATAATTTTTTTTATATATAATTATACAAATTGACAATAAAAAAAAAAAAATTGTTGATGGCCTCCAATCCAATTGTTCATCTCACCACCAGACCTATAAATTATTGGCAAGGGAGAGTTCTGGTTGTGGGAGGCAGTTCAGGCTAAAACGAAAACAGAGGCCCAATGATGTACATTCACGTCTCTGTTTGAATGCTTCAACAAGAAATTCAAATATTTATCATTAAACTCTAATTCACTGGTACTAAGTGTTTCAAATTTGAATTTCAAATGAAATTAAGTAAATAAAAATTTTAAAATTCAAATATTTTCAAAAAATATTCATATTTTATTTTTTTTTACCATCTTAAAAATATTTCTATAATAATCATAGTATATATATATTTTTTTACTATCTTCTCAAGTTTTTTACAGACTTTCTTCTTCAGGAAAATTTACTTTAATGTCTAAAACAGTACACATAAAATTGGTTTTGGCAGTTAAAATTCCCATCAGTGTCTAACACAATAATTTTGATCTAAGTTTGTTTTTTTTTTTTTTTAAATCTATTAAGAAGTACATCAAGTTGTGATTTACATAATAAAAGCATGTGTGTGTATATATATATTATTATCTTAAATCTCATATCCTTCCTCGAAAATTAAAATGCAAGGTGTCTGGAGGTGTCCCCCAACTGAAACTTGACTTTGAACATGAACACTGTGATCTTCATGAAATTGGTGGCATTGTGGGAGTGGCGAGCTTTGTATAAATTACTGTTTCTTGAAATTTTTATTTGAATAGGAATGCGTGCTCTTTTGTTGCATTACAGCTTATATTTTTGCAGCCTGATGTATCAATTTATTGCATCACATTCTATAAAGTGTTGTCGGGCTTGAGAAGAAGTATAAAAGACCGGTTGTCCGAAAAGGTTGGGTTGACCCATTTATGGCAAAGCACATTGCGCCGAGACACATAAGCACTCGGAGGAATTTTCACCTTGCCTGCTTTGAGGCCTAGTCTGGGATAGCGCCACCCAAGGCCGCACAAAGCCCACCGTTAGGGGTGAAAGAAAAAGTTACAGAAGTGAACAACAAAAAGTTCAAGGTATTCGTGAAAGAAAATGTTCAGCCACAATGACCATCCGTAGATTCAATCAAAGAAAGAAAGAAAGAAAAAAAGGGTTTGGGGGGGGGGGGGAGGAAAGGAAGAAAATGAAGTCATCGGAAAAGGTGCCACCACCTTCAATTGATGCTGGAACCCAAACTTGCATTCATTCAAACTTGGTATTTTATCGTGATGGCAAAAAAAAATGGAGGCCTCTAAGTCCTTGTTCTTTTCTTGTAGCTGGGGCCAACGCTTATGTTCTTTTCAAATGTGAAAGTAAGATATGCACATTCAAAGAACTTGGGACGAAAAGGCCGACGATGCGTAAAAGAAGATATCGATTGAGTTTTATCAACGTGTTAAATATGAACGAACCAAACATTCTCACTTTCCGACGGTCAGCAGCAGCAGTATCAGGACCTTTGCACGTGGGCCGGATCTTACAGAAGAATGATATACAATCAAAGCGCTGGTTCCAAGTAGCTTCCCTTGGTGACCGCCATCACCATTGTTAAAAATTTTAAAATTTTAAGTGATTTAAGATTTTCTAAAAACATAATATCGAAATTTGATTTTCTTTTTTATTTTTAATAAAAAATTACATTTCATATTTTTAATAAATTAAAATTTAATATAACTTATAATTCCTATAAACTTTTTTACACATAAATTTAAGTTTTTTTTTTTCTTTTGGCAACTACAGCCACTGGACCCACCACAAACTCCCCAGCGGATAAAGCCATGAAAGCCCATCTTTACCACCAACCCCAACTCGAGCCTTCCTTTGAGGCAACGCCCATATCCTATCTAAAATATTTCCCTTCTCTAAAAACCCCTCGAAAACTACTGAACTGTCATAAAACTACTTCATAGCATACAATTCATGGATTCTGTCACTCACAAATTTACACCAATCCAAAAACAAAAACACCAAAGAAAATCAAGAATCGAATCTTGAAAAGCGGACCATCCTTATAATTAACCTATCAAAAAAAAAAAAAAGTCATGCTGTAATGCACATAATTCATTATCAATCATAAATCATCGTAAAATTAGAAGCCAGCTAGAATCTCTAAGCTCCAATCCGATGGGAGGAGTGTGCTTTGATAAGTTTCTTTTTTTGGTTTCGAAAAGAAATATATTCGTTCTCTATATGTTCAAAAAATGTCTTGAAAGTAAAATTTTTTTTTTTAAAATAAGGTTTTGATGACTTTGTTTATTAACAAAGTAAATCTATTTGGAAAGTTGTATGCTTTTTTGTTTGAAAATATTTTATGTTAATTACCATAAACTGACTTCGTGGAAAAAAGTTACACAAAAGAAATTAAAGTTGTGATAACTAAAATCATAAGAAATTCATTTAAACCCCAATAACATTTTCTTGGCCTTTCCATTATTTAATTTCATAAATACTTTAGGGGACCAAATTTAACGATTAAAATTTTCTTCAATAATAATACTTCGTCTCTCAAATTTTACGTGTAAATAATTTTAACAAAGAATTCCATAGGTTGAGAGAGAAGAAAAAAACTCTATATAAAATTTTAATTTTTCATATAATATAATTAATGATTTTTAGCATATAGTTCGTTCAACTGCCTAGCTACAACCTTCGAGGTTGGAGGTTGGCCTGGCTGGTTCCAAAGATATTCAAGACCTCGAGACATCGGACATCCATCAGAAAGGCTTTAACTTTTCCCGTACACAGCGCAACTGACAGATCACCAGATAATTATCCAGACAGGCCTCTCTACGGAATGTCTGCTAGCTGAGTTTGAAAAAGACAGTGTGAGAGAGAGAGAGAGAGAGAGAGAGAGAGAGAGAGATGCGGAGACACATACTCGGACACGCGGCAACTCTGTCTCTCTCGGAGAACGTCAGTTATTTCCGCCGGCGGCTGATCGCACGTGTGTCTTTATAATAGTGGGCTCTATTGCTTTCAATGTTTCACGCACTTTTTAAAAATGTTTTATTTGACTAAAAGGATGCTCGATCAAACGGTCCGTAGATATACACATCATCATCGACTTGATGAAAGTGAAACGTGGCAGCTGCCGGCAAAGTAAAGCCACAGTTGAACAGAACCTTCGGTCCCAGTTCTGAACTTTTGTGGGGGTTTACCTTTTTGTAGGACAGGCCCAACTCCACCGAATTTTTGTGTTTTTTTTTTTAAGGCGTTTTTATTTTCATATTAATTATGAATTAGTTAGTCATTTTAAAATTGTACTAATTAGTCACTCAAAATAAGAAGTAAAAGAGCCACTTCATCTGTTACCTGCGCTTCGGCGAAAGGTAGTGAAGTGGGGTTAAAATCTCCTTACTTTTTTTTTATTTTTTATTTTTTTATACAGACCTTGACTTTTGTTAAGATTAAAAAAAAAAGAGTGGCAATTTTAATTTTTTTACCAAAAAATATATATATTTTTTACTTTTACCATAACCTATTCTTCTCAAACAACATTCAACAGCATTTAAAACAAAGAAATTCGATTATTGTAATTGATCTGGCGGCCCAACCATGCACGCACAGAATCTTCCTCAACAGGCACTGGAGAGAGAGAGAGAGATACAGCCATTATTGCTACGTGGATGATACCCATTTGTAGAACGTTCATAGCTTGCGTCACCAGTCTAGTCCCACTGATTTTCTGCGAAGCACAATAGTAAAGCTTCTTTTTTTTTTTCTCTCTAATTTATTACTTTATATCTTGCCCAAATCATTAAGATTATAAGATGAAAAAATGTTTTAGTTTAAGAACACGAAGAATATGGATATAATTAAGGAACCAAATAAATAAATAAATAAAATAAATAGCATAAAACAGTTGTAAAGTTCACTTTAATAATTTTTGTTTTTATATTTATAAGCGTGTTTACTTACTTTGTTTCATATACTTTTTCCCTTGTCTTCTTCATGAGAGTTGAAGAAGCATTTCTCTCTATATAAATACTCATCATTGTGTTCTCATTCTCAAGCCTCTCGTTCATTCAATGACATGTTAATCTGAGAGAGAGAGAGAGAGAGAGAGAGGGTACAGAAGAAGATGGAAGAGACAAGGTCAAGGTTAAAAATATTTGTGTGTTTTGTGGGAGCAAGTCAGGAAACAAAGCTAGCTACCAGGCAGCCGCTATTGGGTTGGGTAACGAACTGGTAATGTAGAGAGATGATTTCTTGTTTCTTTTCTATGCATTCTTTGACAGGTTTCCGCGCGTGAAAGAAATTTGCAGGAAGTGTCTCCGGAAAAAAAGGACCAAAAAAAGGGAAAATTTTCCAGTTCCTTATTTTAAAATTTTCTTTCTTGGGTACTTATCATAAGATTTCTCTAGTAATTTTCCTTCAATAAAGTTGGTGGGTAATTAATGGTTATAAAACTCGGTGCAATTTGGCAGCTTGTTTCGTTTTGCATTTGTTTTCCTCACTCTCCGTCTGCATTAGGAGAAAAGTTCATTTTTTTTCTTTCCTTTAAACCATTCTGCATGTTATTTTCTTGTAGTCCCAATCTACTCACAAATCTATGTAGCAGTCGTGGTCTTGGTAGTGGTGAACTGTTGAAAGTTGCAACAAGCAAGTCGTCAACGTGGTCTTATGATTGTCGTGTAAATTATTAACAAAGGGACTAGAAGGTTTAAGGTTTATCTTCGACATGACAGGCCGCTGGCTGTAACCTGTCCGTCAGTTGAGCAGCCTTCTCGCACGATCCTTTGTTTTTGTTTTGTTTCTTTTAAATGGAAAGCCTCTTCTGTATGCTTTTTGTCAAAAAAAAAAAAAGAACTTCAGGTCTTCAACAAATGAAAACCGTGAAAAATTCTCCTGTTTTTCCTTGGGGAACCAAACACGCTTGCCTTGATATCATGACACTTTCAAGTTGCGAAGCGTGTTCTCATCTTGGGGCACCTCCACGAGTTTCAATGACCAAACCTCTGTAATTTTTGTTCATGAGTTTCCATGAACAATATTTGTTTCCTCTACTAGTTTCTCTCTCTCTATATATATTATTATAATTTTGTATTTTTCATTTTTTTGGCTAAATTTCTTTCGCTTGAAGCTTATTATTGCAAGTGTATCCATTTAATTTATTGTAAGAAGTAATATTAGCATTTTATAGGGTGATGTGATGATTGGACTTTGTGACACGTAATAATGAGCTTGGTTTTCAATGAGTATTGAAGGTGGAGAGAAGGATCGATTTGGTCTATGGTGGTGGAAGCGTGGGATTGATGGGTCTCGTTTCTCAGGCAGTTCATGACGGTGGGCGCCATGTTCTAGGGTTACTCTCTCTCTCTTCTCTTCCTTTTTTAAACCCCCTTTTTTTTTTGTCTCTAATTATGTAGTTACCCTTGAAATTGAATGCACTCCCTAACTTTTAAACCAAATCCTTTTAACTTGCTCGAACGCTGCAATTTCCCGTGTGCCTATGAGGTGGGTTCTCATTTCTAAGATTGCTCAAAGGCAGAAATCTTGGGATCAAATGCTGGCCCGTATAGAAAAGAAGAATTCTGCATCTACTTTTTGGTGATAGCTTTGGTCATCCTCTAGAGACATTCAACATCGTACTAATGCATAGAAAGGCAATGTTTATGATTCAACGTCCTACAGCTTAGGATCTAAAAGTGTGTCTTAACTGATCTATTTAGAGGAGCTTTTAATAGCCTGGCTCACCTGGTAAAGCGAACAATAATCTGGTTTTGGTCACTGCAACGTCAGTTCAGCACTATGCATTTTCCAGATGGAAAGGATGTGAAAAGCTTCGATAGAAAACTTAAAAATTTTGACGCAGTTATTGCTTTGATTGGTCGCAGTTTATATTCTGGAAGGGACCTTATTACTAGCCGTGTTTAAGGCATTATAGTGTGGTTTTCGGATTGAACACGGAAGGGCTCTTTATTTTAGTGGTGAATGGTGTTTACTGATCAGCTTGTGTTTTTAATTCACGAAAATGTTTTGAGAAAGTCCAAAATGCATACTGCCTCTCATTTTGTTTCTATACTTAAATTTTGTTTCTATCATTATCTCTGAAGTGCAATAAATCTTCTTAGAAAATAATGGTTTTGATATATGGTTTATGGCTCATGTTGCAGAGTTATACCGAGAAGTCTAATGCCCGGAGAGGTATGTCGTCTTAATTGAATGAAGCAAAATCCTCCTATTGCCATTTTCACAACTTTTAGAGCCAGAATTAGTATGCCCGGGTTAGATGATAGGACGTTTTTTTCTTTGTTGCATTTTGTTATGTTTTATTTTTTCTTTGAATATCAAAAGCACATGACATTAACAAAGTTGTAACGATCGCAATGTACAAAATACTTGTACATTTTATTATGTTGATGAAATTGGTGGGTATTATAAGTAATAAGTCGTTTCTTTTACCTCTCAGTTACTTTCTGCTAGTCATTTGTCATTTTTTGGAACCTTACCAACGCTTGTCTGGATTGAAATATGGTGTTGGATTACAAACTAATGTTAATATGCTTAATTCCCGGGGTTTGTGCTTTTATCCCGGTTGAGGTGTTTAGACAATGCTTCAGCAGGTTCATCATGTTAAAGGTATTTTATGTGCAGATAATTGGTCGCACAGTTGGAGAAGTGAGAGCCGTGTCTGACATGCATCAAAGGAAAGCAGAGATGGCGCGTCAAGCTGATGCCTTTATTGCTCTCCCTGGTGGGTGTTTACGGCATAGATTGTTTTCATTGATCTTTTCTAGAGTTAAACTCCAAAATGATCTCCCGACATTGATTAATGTTAGGGGGTTACGGCACTCTTGAGGAATTGCTGGAAGTCATTACGTGGGCGCAGCTTGGCATCCACCGCAAACCTGTAAGGAACACTCTTTTTCGCCATTTTCGTTCGACCATATGATTGGTTTAGTGAGAATTTAGAATGTTATAACTCTTTGTTTTTAAATGTGGTTGATTTAACAATTAATAGATCCTTAGTGTAGATTCCACGGCAAAGTCCTAATTGGTTTTTGCAACCAATTTTAAATAGGATTTCTCTCAAATCATGGGACAGGACCCATCAATTGAAAGAGATTATGGATGTCTTGGACTATGACTGGTAGATGGAATGTGTTTGACACGCCGTTCTTCTGGAGTACACGGCAGCTTTTTCGTGTTCCATTCAAACGAGGGTCGATCACCCTTACCAGTTTTGGCAGATGTGACCTCAACAATTCGATTTATGCGTTACCGCACTGGATTCACACGGAAAGATATGCTATTCAAACCAAGATCATGATTCATGCTCCATGATTTGTATTAATAGATTGGAGTAGATGGTTGGGATGATTTCCGTTTGAATGGAAGAAAAGTATAATTTAAAAAAAAAAAAAAGATCAGAAACGCTTGGTCAATGGCATGTGCTGGTTTTGTATATAAAGTTAGGGTTGCATTTAAGACACGTATAAAGTTGATGCATCCACTTCGATGATTAAAGACATTTTTTAAGTTGCAGGTGGGTCTCCTGAACGTCGACGGCTATTATAATTCATTCTTGTCTTTCATCGATAAGGCCGTTGACGAAGGCTTTGTATCAACCGCCGCACGTCGCATTATCGTCTCTGCACCTACCGCCAAACAATTGGTCGGAGAACTTGAGGCGAGCATTCCCACTGTTTAATTAGTTTAAAGAATATGGAAAAATTAGCTTAAGAATTACTAAAGATAAGTACTTTGAAAACCCCAAACTAAAAAAGTCTTAATTGATTGAAATTTATGTAGCCTTCTGCCCTTACAATGCCCCCTAATTTATATTTTCCTTTTGTTTCTTGCGGAATGTCAGGACTACGTGCCAGCATATGATGAAGTAACATCCAAATTGGTATGGGAGGATCATGATCCACAAGATCAACAATGGAGGCGATTGTTGTAACGTGTAAATGCACGTCTCTGGTTGCCGTCTTAACGACTTGACACAAACCACGCGGGAGAACGTGTCTCACTTCCTCATTTTTCCTTTTTTTTTTTGGGGGGGGGGGGTGTGTTTTGGGAGGGGGGCTGGGGAGAGGCGGGGAGAGTCTCTGTCATTTTTGGTCCAATAAACCCTTTTCAATTACGGACTGTTGTTGGACTCAAACGCCTACATTGTGCCGTTTACATATCTTTTAAGATATGATACGCACAAAGTTAAATACAGATTGAATCACAATACGAAGGGCGTCTGAGCTCATTAAGCTGTTTTGAATACCAGTCAATTAATGGAAACCCGATATTTGAAAATGAACCCAACATTATGATGACGTGGGGTCTACTGGATTTGGCAGGGAAAGCTGCAATTATAAAGTTGTGAAAGGAAAGGGCAATCTCATTGATGAATCAATGTCAGAATTATTTTCTGGATAGCACACACTCAATTAAAGCTGGAACTCACATAATTCATTCGGTAAATTTGGATTAAAGACTTTATATAGTTGGCAGGACCTTATCAATCGACATATGGAACAAACATATGAACTGATTCAGCTCGATCGGATTAACCAAAATTCCCCCCCCCCTCCCTTTTTTTTAACACCCATACTTGTATAGGGGACTTCACACTGAAAATAAACAAAATGGGGAATTTGAGCTCACATTTTGGGCTTTTTGAGACAACTTGTTCCCAGTCCAAGAATATCATTACAAGACTGATTTCTTAGGCCCATCTTGGGGTCCAAGACATCTTGGATTCATCGTGAGCGCGTCTTTAAGTTTGGGTGGAGTGCTTTTAAGGCTCGTTCTTTGCCAGACTCATCATCATTCATTTTTATTGTAAACGCCCCACTCTTATTGGGGGTATTGGCCTGCGCCATTATGATGCTACTCCCGCGCCATTGTAAGGCCCGTTTGTGATTATTAAAGCATATATACTCTTTTATGGTTGATTAGTCTATTTTTGTCCGCATGAACAAGCACTTCCATACGAGTCACATGGGAGTGGCTTGAAAAAGTGTGGGTGGAATGGAAGTCGAACATAACGAAAATTTAAACCTGTTAAAATGGAGTTTTCTCAATGTTTGAAGAAAAGTCGAGGCAAGAACGCACATGGGAATCCGCTTAAAATAACGAGGAGGACAAAGTGGCCAGCTGAAACGGCGGCTACTGGACAACTTGAAGAATGCCAGCTAGTGGGCTGGGGATAATCCCTTAAAATAACAGGAGATATTTGGATTGTTGGGACTCGCGTAAGCCAGCCTTGTAGGGCCTCGTAATGTACACGAGACGATTTCCAGGTAATGCAGATCAATTTCTATGCGTCCGGATTTGGTGGATCAAAAGGAAGTATCATAACAGGATGGTCACGAGTTATGGCATCACATCATGGCAACAACTGTGGTCTGATCCAAATCTGATTCCATGAATGGGACAATGGAGGACGGTGGAAAATCATTCTAGTAGTGCTTTGACTGTAACGGCTATATATATTTTTTAGGACATTTTTCTAAGCCAGTGGCGGTGCAATATTCCTTTTACCATGTTGGACTTTGAAGGACAAGTTTACCGTGTTGATTCTCACGTATCTAACTGACCAAACACATTACAGTCATTATTATTGTTGTTGTTGTTGTTGTTGCTGTTATGAATTAACTTTGATTATGATTGAAACTCAGAGAATTTCGATCCATATATATCAAATATTTAATATTGAAATGATAGAGAAATTATGAGAGATAAAATTATGGAAATAGTAGTACATGCGAATTTTCACGCAATAGACGCAAAACAATAGTCAGGCTATCTGAAGCAAAGTTTTTATTAAGGCAACAGTTTTTGCATGTATAAAGCAAAAAATAAAATAAAATAAAATAAAAATGACGAGTATTTAACAAATTCCAATAAAATTGTTGTGTTAAATGTTAATTATTTTAGTCCAGTCCAGTACTATAGACCCACCATACCTCATATATAATTTCTCATTTTGGGGCGGCTTAGTTCAGTTTTTAATCATTAATTCTCTTATTCTCATGGCAATGGGTAAAAAAGGGGAAGGAAGTGAGTAGTGACAATCTTAACCATTAGCATCTTAGTCTTTTTCTCCTTTATGTGTTTTGGTAATTATGATAAGATAGTATTCTAAGTTGCTTTGCAGAGATCAAGTTGAACTTCTATTCACAGGCAAGGCACTCTACTAGGTTGTTAACTGTAAACCTAAATGCAGCTTATCTATGGTTAAAGTTCACTAATCACGAGCATGGTAGGGGCTTCGTGCGAGGCTATTGGATTTATGACTTGGAGCGCAGGGCTTGGCCGACAAGAGGCCATCGTTTCGTTGATGGAGGTGGGGGCCAGATGTGGTAGATTTCTTTTTCTCATCGCTCGACATGTCAACTCTTTTAACTAGCCAAACCAATGTCATCTCAAAGGGGCCATTCACTCGAAGCTTTTCAATGCCGAGGACGAGGAGGACTTTCCCTCAGTCAGTTCGATGTCCCTCCATTAATCTTAAACTTCCCAAGTTAAACCACCATTAGGGTAGAATTACAAGTTTTTCGCTTGCTCCTGATCGTACTTTGATCTTAAGTTTATCTGTGCTCGCCCGTAGGGCTGCTATATCCAACCAAGTAGCCCCAGACCGAACCCATCATAAAGTAATAATGATAGATCGTGCTTCCTAGTCTTTCTTTTTCTTTTTATTGAGGTTGTTTGCTGAGGAGTTTGATTCGTAGGTCATAAACGATGCTGCCAGTTTCTAAAGGTAGACCGAGTTCAACAAAGGCTCATGAGATAACACTAGAAAAACTTGCCTGTTAAGCTCACGAGTATCTCTACCTGATTGTTCTCTCTGTTGTCCCCCCTTTTTTTGAGGGGCGGCAGGGGGAGTGGAGAGGGAGAGAGGGGGTGGGGTTCGATCTATCTGATTGTTCTTTCTCTAGCAAAAGTTTGCAACGAATCCTGTAGTTCCATTGTTGTTGTATGTGAACCCTCGATTATTGGCCTTGATAAGGGATCAGGTGGCATCCAGCTGTTAAAATAGTCAGGACGCCATCACCTGAACTTTGTGTTCAGGTGATGTTCCACTGTAAAATCTACACTTGAGTTCCACTGTACACGTAAAAACTTTGTGTTCAATAGTTTGGAGGGTAATGTTGGAATGCTATTGAAGGCAAATTAGTAGCTTTTAATTTTTACCTAAAACCTATGGCCGGCCTCCATCTATCCACCAAAAAAATTTGAAGTGTGTGGACGCATTCTCTAAGTAAGATGATGTATACACTCAAAGCAATCAAATGCAAATAATTATAAATTTTACGAGTGCATGTTGACCAAAAAAATGTTGAACTTACTAAAATAGTATACTTTAATGAGTATAAATTTATAATTACTTTGAACGTGCATCCGATTACTTTAAGTATGTATGATTTTTATTGACTCAATTTCAAATGCAAGTTAAAATCAAGTTGAAACAACAAAAAAAAAAATTGATGAAATAAATTTGTGTGTGGTATATTCATAAAATTTTCATTCACAAAAAATGTGAATAAAAATAATAAATACCTAAATATGCTTTAGATTGTTTAAAAATTCTTTATGAGGGGTCGAAATTCATAAAGTATTGTCTAGAAATCTAAAATCACAAGGGCTTTTGGGGAGATTCTGTGGTGTCTTTGTTTTAATACAAAATAGCTAGATGAGCTTGTAATTTCTTTTCTTTTTTTTTTTTTTTGTGTGTGTTTGAAAGGTATTTTTGTTACTTGCCATCTCATCTACTCGTTATAATAGCATAGAAAGCAAGTCGACTTTGCCCATACATAAAATTAATTAACAGAGCACATGTGTTTAGGTTCTTCTCAAGCAATGAGTTGTGTACAACGGAACAGTTGACTGTGGTGAAAAGAGGAGGAACTACACAACACACCGCCAGTGGAATTTGATTCCTCTGTCTCAGTAACTTACCGTTAACTTGTTCGTTTTTGTCTATATATGAAGTCATCTCTAACCGCACCATACAAACAAGTGCAATAGGATCACACCACCCTTACATCTTCTTTTAACATTTCCCATTGCTAAGAAAGAGAGGGGCTGGAGTGGCCGCTTTCCATGGCTTCTCTTCTCTGTTTTCTCTCTCTGTTCTCTCTGTTTCTCTTTGCATCCTCTACATTTACTCCAACAACTATCACAATTCCTCTCTATCCCTCCATCAAGCATCCGTCTTCAGATCCCCTGCAAATTCTCAATGACTTGGCTTCACTCTCTGCCTCCAGAGCCCGCGCTCACAAGTATCCAAAGACAAATTTCTCTGTCGTCGATATCCCTCTATATTCGCGGAGCTACGGGGGCTACTCAATTCCACTGAGCTTTGGCACGCCTCCGCAGAAGCTCAGTTTCGTTATGGATACTGGCAGTAGCCTTCCTTGGTTTCCCTGTACCTCTCGGTACACCTGTTTCAAATGCAATTTCCTGAATGTTGACCCAAAAAAGATCCCAATTTTTATGCCAAGAAAGTCGTCATCTGCCAAGCTTATTGGCTGCAAAAACCCCAAATGCGAATGGATTTTCGGTCCTGATGTGCGGTCCACGTGCCGAGACTGTTACCCCAATGTTCAGAACTGTACTCAGGCTTGTCCAGCATATGTAATTCAATATGGTTTAGGCTCCACGGCTGGTCTTTTATTATCAGAAGCATTGGATATCTCCAACCAAACGACAGTTCCGAATGTTCTTGTTGGATGCTCCATTTTGTCTAACCGACAACCAGAAGGCATCGCCGGGTTTGGCCGCGGCCGGGAGTCTATCCCTTCCCAGTTGGGTGCCAAGAAATTTTCTTACTGTTTGCAATCTCGCAGATATGATGAAACTTCTGTAAGCAGTGACCTGGTTTTGTACACCAGCTCGCATCTTGGCGATGACAAGACAAAGGGAGTTGCCTACACACGTTTTCTGAAGAACCCAAATATGTCAAGCACAGTATTCCAGAGTCATTATTACGTATTGCTGCGCAGAATTATTGTCGGCAGTAAGCCTGTTCATGTACCGTACAGTTTCTTGGTGCCGGGAGCCGAAGGTGATGGAGGGACCATAGTGGACTCGGGCACGACTTTTACTTTCATGGAGAGGCCAATATTGGATCTAGTAGCACAAGAATTTGAAAAGCAAATGGCTAATTACACATTAGCGACCAACGTGCAGGACCGAACTGGTTTAAGGCCATGTTTCAACATTTCGGGCCACGAGCCTGCATCTGTCCCGGAATTGATTTTCGCTTTTAAAGGCGGAGCGAAGATGAAATTGCCTCTAACAAATTATTTTGCATTGGCTGCTGATGACGTTGTTTGCTTAACGATTATCACTGACAATCTGGCTGGTCCTGGACCTGTGAGCGGACCTGGGATTATCTTGGGAAATTTCCAGCAGCAGAATTATTACATTGAATATGATGTGCAGAATAATAGATTTGGATTCAAGCAACAACAATGCGCGTGAGAGAGTTCATTGACGTTGATCAACCTTTCCTTCCCTCACAAGAATAAGTCATTATTTTTAGTGAAGATTGTGGATGTTTAGATCAATGGCTTTAGCAGTGGCGAAAGGCCGATGCTCATAGCCAGTGTTTGACTTGGGGGTGGTTTAGCAAATAAGCTACTTTTTACTGTTACTATTCTTTAACTATTATCGATCTATTTATCCCCCCAAAAATAAAAAAATAAATAAATGATATCATTGATCTAAAAAGGTAACCCCTTTTTTTTTTTTCTTCCAAAAGGAAAAGGCAATTTCGGGGGGCAATGAAGTGTTGCCATGTATATGTTCTTTTCCCGATTCGCTTTAGGCCAAGTTTTTCGCCCCTTCACCAACCGTCCTAATCTTTTTTTGTATTTGAATCTGACATGCAACGTTTTCAGCTCCTTATTTTTTTATATTTAATTGAAATCGATTTAAGACTCGAATTCGGTACTTTTAGTACTCAAGTGAACTCCAAATTAAAGCTAATTGACATTTCTTTTTGTTCTGGTGAGGATAAAATGACAAGGATTGGAGTTAATATATTATGTGCACTCAGGTCCATTTCATGCCGCAACCCCTCTCTAGCCGCCTTCCTTTTTCCCTCACAAGCAAAACCTTATTTCGAGCATTAGAGCCTCAACTTGGAGGATTGCTATAATTATTACAACCTAAATTCCAAGTATTCGTCTGCTTATCGCACTGAAAAATAGTTGGGACTCGCGATTTTTGAGTGGAATCGTTGGATGTTGGGAGCTATGTCATTAATGTATGTCATTTTAAAGATAATATCTGTGCAAAGTCTCTAGCCCTAGTATCAATAGTCTCTCTTTAATTGAACTGGGAAAGTAAACTTAGTATAATGGTATAATAACCGATCGATATAAAAAGTTTTTCAATGCACAAAACTCTCACACAGGTTGAATTTGAGATCTGTGACTACCGTTCGATATGCTAGCCACAAAAACTCGTTTTTGGGGAGGGGAACATGTAATTAAGGGACAAGAACCATTAATGCTGCAATGCCTAGGTACAACTATTTTAGGGGCACTTCAAAGCTGAAATAGACCGTGACCATTATTGCCAAGTTCGTACTCCCGTTAAATTGTCGCCACATTTAGTTACACATTCGATCAATCTATCGCCATTAATCCTTTGTCCTTTTCCCTTTCTCCATTATAGAATTATGGCATCGTAACTTTTATTGTTACTGTTTCCAACTGGTCTTTTGTCCGCTTTCCTTTCCATCCATGGTCATCAGTCGTTTCTCAATCTCCTGAAGCATGTTGAGTTATTTTGGATAGCGCAAACATGTGCACTACCAGAATGCCATCTTGATTAACGAAACTAGATCATTCATCGAAAAAATTGTCTTCACGAGAATTTGATTTTGCCCACTTTTCTTCTGAGAATGTGTAGCAAAAAATTCACAAGGGCATGTATTCCGGCAAGTTATGGGGTACTGATCGATTATAGATGCATTATGAGCATATTCCACTGCTCGGGATTATTATAACTGGAACAAGTTACTAATGAATACAAAACCGTGACAATCAGGACCACTCCATTATTTTGAATTGGAGCTATCGGGACCATTTGTCTGTTTTCAACTATGGGTTTGTGGCCTTCCGTTTCTCATTCTGAGGTCTATGCACCCATATCTATGATCTAGGCTTTTTTTTTGGGATTGGTGAAATTTCCTGGAAGTTAGTGAGTTAATCTAGAGTTTAGCATTCTCAAATCATATAGTCAGTAGTAGCATATGCAATTGGAATTGCACTTTCTTAGTGCATTGGTGAAGAGTCGTTTTCTTCAGTAAGAAGAAACATGACGTGGATAAAAGGGGCAACGATGCTCATAGAATTGCCAGAAAAAGCTAAAAAGGAACCTAATAAATTGAGGGACCTTCCACGAACATGGCACTCGAATAAAGTACTTACGAAGATTTTATACAGGTTTTCTTTATCTCTTTTCTTTTCCAGGATGGAAAGTGTGATTAGGGGTGATGTCATGAGAAATAATTGGAAAAGAAAAAAAAAAGGTGGGGGGGGGGGAAAGGAAAAAAAAAAAACAAGTACTAGAGCACAAGGTTGGGGAATTGGGTAAAACTTATTGCGTTTGATTCGATTGGAATCTCCACTCTCTGGCCATTATTAGATTTAACAATTGTGCGGTGTCTGAATTGAAAGGCTTCGGCTTTACTCAATCGAGAGTTCCTTCCTAGGTGGATCTTAGTGCGGTTGGTTTACTTTCTCTTTTTTGTTTAGTGCTCATTAAAAAATGTCAAGTGCCCTTGCGTTCCACCCCCCCACCCCCCCCAAAACAGTCAAATGTCTAATCACCGCTTGTTGAAATCCATGCACTCCCAAATAAATAAAGTGGTTGGCCACCATTTTAGTTTTGCACAGGCATCTGGCTCTGGCTCCGGCTCTTTTTAACTGCTCCCCTTTGTAAGTTATACTGAATGGAAATCTGGGTCATACTAGGATTTATCCAATAACATGCACTTTCAAATGGAGTTAATCTTTTTTTAAGGTGAGATTTTATGCACGACTAATTAATTAGCCGTTAGGTATAAACTGTTTGGTATTGGTATTTCAACGCGTTAGCTCTTTGCCAAACCTTCCTTCTTTGATGGTTATCTGTTCTTTGGCACATGAATCGACCGTAGCGTGTGCCTGATTTGTTCCCACACTACAAAAATGGGGGCAGAGCTGGACGTTGACGGGGGGGCTCCTAGCATGGACATTATTATTATATGTATGTATAATTCGTACTGAGGCTGCCGGGTAGCAACCTGAATGGGCTCTCTCGTTTGCACGAGTCCAGGAAAAGGGGTTCGTGATATTCACAATTCAAAACATTTGTCCTTTGAATTGGGCTGATCCATTGCCTTCTCGGGGAAGAGGAGGCCCCTATACCCGTCGTGGAACAAGCGAACCAGCTAATTTATCTTCAAATCTTATATTTTATATGAATAGATGTGTCTCTCTCTCTTTCTCCCCATTACATTACACACAATAATTTGAATGGACTCCACGGGTTTTATGTTTGGGTCAAGATTTAGGGTATTCTTGTAAATGACATTGCGTAATTTTTTATTTTTTATTTTTAGTGAGCATTGAAAAAAATATTTTATAATATGTCAATTATTATATCTGTAAATTGATTTTACATGTTATTTGTTGTCTTCATTTAATTTATTATTTTTTTAAATTTACTACATACTTAATAATGTTAGGTCTAAATAAGTCTCTCTTTTTTTTAAATTAAAAAAAATTATATTTACGAATTTTTCACGAGGGTTGTGCCGCGGGGAAGTGGTACGTCGTCGTTTTTCATTTTCGGTGTCGCCGGGTGGTTCGGTAGTGGGGCGGGGGGGTCTTATGACCTTTTTATTTCCGCCACCTGAACCGGATTAAAAAGGACGTAAACGAAATATTAGACGCCAATTGGAAAACTTCGAAGAAGAGAACGTTGAAAGTTTGGTGGTCAGCCACCAACCCGCCAAACACCGCTACCACCAATGCCCCAACACACGGCGCGCGGTCCGCCATAACTCCCCATTTTCAAGAGGCCAAAAATAAATAAAATAAATAATAATAATAATATTGCAAACAAGACAGCGCTGCGATCATAGTTAAGAGTTAATTCAAAAATCGCCTTGCCGATACTGAATTCTCGAAGCATTCTGCCCTTTTTTGTCGCGTTGGATCGCTCACCATGTGGCGTTCCCTCTGGCGATCCATCGATCGCTTCTCCCTACAGCACTTCAAGTAAACCTAATTTTCCTCTTCTTTTTTTTTTTCTGGTTTGGTTTCGTTTTGTGATTCTTTTATATCTGTTTATTTACGCAGTCCGTGCACTGGTTGATCTTGATATTCTTGGATTCAAATTCTCTTTTTATACACAGATTAGGGTTTGATGAGGAATGCTCTGAGATTTTTGTTTTTTTTTTTTTATTTATCTCTGAGTGTCTTTCATGGGGAATTGCCGACTAATTTGGCTTAGAAACTTGATCGTGTTAAATTCTTGATGAAGAGCAATTCGTAGTCTCGAGATCTTGGACTGGAAGCGTTTCTCTTAACTGTTGGCGTTAGTGAAGTTAGAGACGTGACGTTGTGTTGGGTTTGGCCTTTGTACACTGATGCGCTCTTAGTTTGGGTGCATTTGTGTGCATGTTGTAGCATTAATCTTGGGAGTAAAGAAAAATCTTGTCTAATGACTATGATTGGTGGTCTGTTTTGACCTTGAAGGCTTCCGTTACTTACTTGTATGAGAATAGTTGATTGGTAGAGGCCTGCTGCTGTTTTGGGATCTTGGGGAGAACTTCATACTGAATCCTGGATGGAATAATAACGGGTGATAGATGGTGGATTGTATATCAAGATATCCAGTATGATATACATTTTGCATTGGGTTAAGTAGTGGGGGAAACCTGTTGCATTTAGAAGCCGATGTTGTTTGATTTGCTGATACTTTGGTTTCAAGTTGTATTGGGTTGATCATTTTCCAACTAAATGAGGAGAGGGGTAGAGTCACTATGAGAAAAGTCCAGGTGAAAAATGCATCGCCCTGCAATGGTTGAAAGAGATTCTGTAGTTACGTTTAGAGCAATCAGTTGTTTCCTGAGGACCCTGTTATTGCTGCTGTCTTATGCACCATCCAGTTATTATTTTCCTTGAACCCATCATTAAATTTAGTAATGCCTTTTTGTAACAGTTTCTTTTTTGTTGGATGTAGACATGTGATTAATGAATTGCATGCAATCAAAGTTGTGGACAGGCATAATATGGTAACTTAACCCACCATTGCATTGTTTTATATTATATTTGCTAATAACTTTTGAAATCTTCATTCTATCCTTAATTTGTTTTCTCTTTTTCCTTCCAGGACTTAGTCATAGATCTACTTCAGTCTATTGTGGAGATAGTTATGTATGGCGATAGACAAGATCCACGTATTTTTGAGTATGAGTTGCTTATAAGTCACAACATATAGTTTTCTGCACTGAAAATCTTATCAGTATCATGATGGTGTTGACAGAGTTTACTTTTATTTGCCTGCAGATGTTTCATGGAATACCAAGTGTTAGCAGAGTTTGTCCGTATACTAAGGATTAGTAAAATTTCATGGATCGAGGCACAATTACTTCAGTATCTGAGTATAATGATCCAGAACATGGATAGTGAACATGCAATCTGTAAGTGGATAAGTGCCCATTAATATGCATGCAAGATTCCTTAACACCATATAACTAGTTTTTCTCGTTTCTTTTTTTATATGCATTTTACCCTCATTTAGTGTGCTGGTTCATGAGGGGATTGAGCTCAAGATATTTCTCACTTATCTTTTCTTGTTTATGGATGAATTTGTGGTATTCTTTAATGCAGACTACTCTTTTAGCAATGACTACATCAACAGCATTATAACACACCAGTATAACTTTGATGGAGGAGATTTAGTTCCATATTACATCTCATTTCTAAGGTTGCTGTCTCCTCGTTGGAATACATTTCTCTTATTTTGTGATGTTTGTTTCTTTAAGCACCTGAAGTGGCATAACATTCAATTATCTTTTCTTCTTATTTCTTAAATTTTATACTGAGAAGTGGGTGGAATTTTGCTGAATATCCCGCTGTCTTTCTGGCTTTCTTGAATCAGGGCTGTGACCAGCAAGATAAACCGAGATACGCTTTGTCTCCTTGTGAGGGTTCATGGGGTAAGTAAATTTATGAAGTTCAGATTTTCCATTGATTAATTGCCTTTTTAGGGTGTTGGTTTGATGCAAAAAGTTGCCATAATGATATGAAGCCACTGTTTTGTGATGGATGAGAAGATAAATTAATAGAGTTCAAGGCCCTTCGATGATTAAACTGGAAAACAGTGTTGCACAGAAGTCAAGGAATAGAAAAGTGTGCCAATCAAATACACAGGTCATTCCCTTGGGTTACAGCCAATTGAGATCTGCTGTCAACATTGAGTTGACAGTAAATAACATCTACCACAAAGAAAGCAGAAATTGGTGTTTGTGTTGTTAGTTTGTTTAAGGGAAAATAACAGAAACATTTGGATTTTCACGATTTAGGTCCTTGCCCCAAGTCCAGCTTACTGTCTTCCTTTCTTATTCCTTTGTTAATCATGCCAAAACAGGGCCCATATGTTGGAGTCCCACTTTGCAAAACCGCAAGTTTGAATATTCATACATGCACACTTCACATATGCATTAGAATCATCTTTCATGTAAGCTGCATTCCTTGTGGTTGTCCTCTTGATGGGCAGGTTGATATTTGGCAATGTATCAGACAATATTTTTTTCTTATCAGTTTTGATTACTGCAGGACGTTGTGGTCTCTTTTCCCCTATACAGTGAAGCTCTTAAATTTTCTCAGCATGGGGAAAAGATGATTCAGACGGCTGTACGTGCATTGACTCTCAATATATACAAGGGTATGCTATTCTTATGTCTTGTTTACTTTCTGCATGTCATGTATAACTTCCCACTATATTCTTTTGATTTTGCAGTTAGCGAGAATATGGTTTATGACTTTATAACAACTCCTCCAGTTTCAAAGTACTTCACGGATGTGGTTCACAGCATGAAAGAGCAATGCGTCCATCTAGATAGCCTTGTCCATAGTGAAGAGTACTTTTCCCTCCAATTTCTTAGCAAGCTTGTGTTCTTTGATAAATAGCATTTTGCTATAGATAGAAACCTATCCAAATGAACACCAGCTGACTCAATGCAGGGAGATGTCCACTAGTCAAAGAAGAAAGATGCTACTTTTGGAGACTGATAAACTTGTTGATGATCTGTACTATTTTAAGGATATACTTTGTGTTGACGACTCTCGTTTGAGCAAAATGATTAACCAGAATCTTCTTCACTTGCTTATCCTTCCCATATTGTTCTCCTTGCTCCAGTTAAGGCAGAACGATGTGAGATATCTCTCCTTTTAGCTTGTCATTTGCATTTATATTTTGAGATCAACTGGAGAAAAGCAAAATTGCCAGTAGATGTTTTGGGGAATGGGGGCCTCAGATTACCAGATTGAAAAAGGAATGGGAGGACTGCCTTAATTATGTGACCTGATGGAAGACAGTAGAATTCCACATCAGGCATGAAATCACTTGCAAGGGTTATTGTTTTTCCTATTTTCGCTTAAATATTATCACAGTAGTGCATATGAAACTTAAGGCATGCAGGTCTGAAATGACAGTACATTGGGTGCATTTCTTGTAAGTACACTGTATGGCATATCAATTCTGATGTTCCTCTGGTTTTTGCCACATTCTAAGGATGGGCCAAAGATAGATTCTTGTTGGCTGGTGAATCCTAGGGTTCACTTCAAGGCTTTAGAAACTTGGAATCGTTTCACCTTTCAAGCATACACCTTCACCATTTCACCCATTCTTACTGTTATTGCTTTCATTTTGATGTTTTGTTTGCATAGAGTACTTAATTTATTTCTGATTATTGTTTTAGGGCTCAAATCTATCTGCAATCACTTCTATTTATGTGGTTTCTCGTGTTCTTCAAGTTGTTGGTGGAAAAGATTTTACAAACTCTGTGGCTAGAGTAATTCTACACCCTTATATGTCCTTAAGCATGAAAGATGCTGGTGAAGGTGATACAGACGTTTCCTTCTTCAACAATTCAAGTGATATGGGCCAAGTGATACATTCAAATTCTTGGTCTGAAAAAGAAGGAATCATCAACGGGAACACTCTTAATGGACACTTGCCACCGTGCCAACTCATCAACAGCCCTGTAGATGATAATGTATGTCCAGAAAGGTTTGTAGATTTGAATGCTTCATATGTTCTTGTTTTATTGATAGAAGTGTTCTGTATTACTCTTTGGAAAAATTTGTCTTGTCTGTAAGTCCAAGCAGTTGGGTGATTAAACCTTTGTTTCTTCTCCCATTGAACTTGAAAAGAAATAATAAGAAATGGTGGGCATTATTGTTAGTTGAAAATGATAGGCATTATTGTTGTTTTATCTGATATAAATCTATTGGCAAAAGAAGGAAGAGAGCGCATGCTATTTGCAGGAAATGAAGAGTTAGAGAACTGGAGTGAGTGAGAACAGCATTCTTCTCGTTTGAAAAGCTTATGAAGGAAGGGCTAAGATTAGACATGTAAAAGTTTCAAATTCTATGTGTGTGAAGTTTATGCAGATCATGTCCATAAATTAGCCTGACTCTCATTTGCTTATATATTTTAAATTTTAAGGTTTGATTGGTGTTGGCAGATTGATGCTGGTGGCTGAGAGTTCAGTCGTATTTTTTTTAGAAAGTGTCCTGATTTGAAACCTTAGCCCTTCATTCCATATTTTTTACGTTGCATTGTTATTGATGTATCTAAGTCTTCTTTTTTCAAACCTCTCTTTAGACAGAAATAATTATATCATCTTATGTCAGTTGATGCTGAGGAAATGACTGTAGTTTTACACTATTAATGGCTAAAGATTAATTAGCTGGTGGATTAGATACAATAAAGGATCATTTGTTTCACATTACTTGTTAGTGCACTGCATTTATGGAATCTGATTCTACATTTTGCAAAATTGGGAATTTCAGGAATAGCATTGCACATCCCCTGCTTAACATGGTATTTTTGTGATGCAGGATTGGGATAATGGCATTTATTTTGTCTGACAATCCTACTCTCGTGCTAGCAGCACTATTTTTATTGCTTACCCTACTGGAAAGTAAAGGTATCTTAAATAAACTGGTCTTGTTGTACGTAATTTGGGGAATGTACATATGAAAGAAATTCTCTGTCTTTTTTTTTATTTTAATTTTTTAATGCAGATTTGGAGCATGCATTGGCTATGGTGGTTGGGCCAGTTACAATGCAGCATGGGCTGGTACGTATTTCATATTACTTACTTCAGTTCTGTATTGGTTCATTGTCACAGATACATTCAATCTAGGTTTCTAAAGCTTTACATGGATCCATCCACTAATGTGGATTAAATAGTGGGCACCTCTAAAGGTCCTTTGGGAGCATTAGGGGTGGAAAGCATGATTCCAGAGCGAGGCTCATGCTGATTTCTAGCCCAACTTGGTCCATACCATGTATTGGCCCAACTAAATTATAACTAAAAGTGGGCTTGGCAAAACAAATAATTTGGCACTGTTTGCTATATTTAATAGAAGTAATAACTTTATTTGAATATTTAATTTCAGAAATGCGACACCTCAGATTCCCAGGCATCAGGAAAAAGTATCTTAGTGAAGTTTATGCCTCAGGTAATGTGGAGTTACCCCCAGAATTTGGTTTTTGGTCTTTTGGTGGTTGCATTTGCTTGCCCTTGATTACTTGGTCACCAATTTGGTGTACATTATATAATTCTAGGCTTACCCAATCCATGATTTTTTTTTTTCCCTTTTTCAACTCTTGTTTCCTTGTAGTTCTCACTGCCATATGAATTCTTTCTTTGCTGTGGTTACTTTACAGGTTCTGAATGCATTGTTGAAGATTTTAGCGAGCAAACTGCCAATTTCTGTACTTATACAATGGCATACGGGATGGTTCTTGCAGAAGTTACTGGCTTTTCCAGGAAACAAGCTGGATAAATATAATATTGACCTCTTCAATGTAAGGATTCATCTGATATCTCTACATCTTCTATAAATATAGATCTATGTGCAGTTGGTTTGCTTGTTTGGCAGTATACATGCTCAAGTAACTTTGTACTGCTGCTTGATTGACATGGGTCGTAAAGTGTTATGGGTTTGATTTTCAAGTTAGTTTCTGGTTTGCATTTCTGTGAACAAAATTAATATGATGAAGTAATTGGTGGGCTCACTAAGACTCTAGGAACAATGTAATTTGCACAGGTCGATCTACTCTTTTATTGATGATGTACAGAGAACTCATAAAAATGAAATCATAGGTGAGGTACAATGAAGATGTTTCATTAGTGCATGCCTTTATCGCCTAACTTCCATCAAATTTGAAGTGCCATCAAGTGAGGTTCTGATACCATATAATAGCCATTGAACCTAAAAGTGTAATTGTCTAGGTGATAAGAAATGCTTATCATCATGTGGCATTTGATGTTGTGATGGTGTTTGGAACTTGTGTTGTATCTACTAGTGTTCTGACAGGGTCCATATGAATCAACCAAATAAATTCATTGAGGATAAAAATCAACTTACATTGAATGTTTGTTAATGGTCTGGGATTGAAACTATTTATATAGTAGAAGACATTTAGAAAATGACCATTTACCTTGGTTTGTAAGTTATTTTGTAGGTATCAAAACTTTCTAAAATTTTATATTTTCTAGTTTCCATTGACAGAACTCATTCGAGCAGTCCCGTGAATGCTTTCAAAAGGCACTTGATGGATGTTGGTTTGATCATGTCCTGGACTTTAAGAGGTGAATGGGCAAGCTGTAAAACAGGTATTTGGTTGTTTTATTTGGTATGAGCATGGAGCTGAAAGCCCTTGGTGGCTGGGTTCCTGAGGGATGTGTTGGTCTCAACAACCAAATTGAAACAAATGGATGAGAAGAAACTAATTCTTTATCAAAAATTCCTTATTATGTTATTGATTTTTGGTTTTTGTTTTTTCTGACTTCATGTCTTGACAGCCCTTGAGGAGTGGTCCCAATCCAAAGACCCTTTTTTCCTACTAGAGCTTGTTGGAAAGCAGCAAATTGTGGATGGTATGCTTCAATTTTGGTACAATTATGTTTATTTAAATGTATTGAAATCCTCTTTCCTTAGTACTCGTGACATTCATTTGTATGGCTCCCTTGAGAGATGGTAAATGTAAACTTTTTACTCATTGCAGATGATGGAACTTCTTATTTTGCTTGGCAAACAATGGTTGATGCAGTGAAGGTTCTTATCCTTTATTCTCATTTGAACACACACGCTTAAACACACATACGGATTATAGAATTGTAATTTTTGGTTATGGTTGCCAAGATACTTTACACACACAGCAATCCATTGCTAAGCACTATCCTTTAGACATTTGTTCCATTGGAAGCTGTCTGCTCTGAAAGTTCTAGATTCACTTTCGTGGGTTTGTACCTTACTTTGCTCGGGGGAATGGGGCTTTGCATTGGTCCATTGTTTTCATATGATATATTGTTTTCTACTGCCAGCATGCCCTTTGCTAGACAGAATTTTCTTTGTTTTGGTATTCAATCCATGACCCAAGCATCTTCATGTTATTGTTATTGCTTCATGAGCATTGTTATTTCCACTTAATAGTTTTCTTAGGAGTAGAAAACTAAGAATTCTTATTCTTGCAGGTTTTCATTCTCCATCTCCAGCTCAAGGCCTTTATTTGTACAGGAATGTTGCTTGAGAAACCCTTGCCCAATGTTATAAGCAGTCTTCCTACTGCTTCTGGAAGAACCCATGCTTCAGACCTTTCATCTGCAAGCTTTGGTTCAGAGGTTTCTTTAGGTTGGTTTTTGTTAAACCTTTGGCTGGTTCCAACATATTCTTCAATGGAATGTTTCATCCTTTGACTCTAGTGTACATTTGCAGGATCTGGTATACCTTGCAGGATTGCCTTTTCAAATGCAGGAACCAGAGATATTTATCTGATACCTGTGGCAAGGGGAATAAATGGGAAGTTGCTTCTTGTGGAGAGGCATCCCTTCCGCAGTCAACGAGGAGTAGTAATTGCCATTGCTCCATTGGCTGGGTTGAGTGTGAGTATTGACTCTTTTAAGCTTTACTTCGTAATGGTCCAAAAGATGTCACCGTAAGATTTGTTTTCTTTTCCAATTGAAACAGCCAAGGATAGATGAGGATCATCTCACATGGTTACATCTAAAGATAAGAGAGTTTGACCCAAGTTTTGCTGCAAAGAAAGGCTACAACTCAAAGGGCACCAATCATGCTGCAGATGGAAGATGGACTGTTGGTTTTTCAAATCCAGAAGCTTGCAAGGCTGCTCAGTTGGTGATACTTGAAGAAACCACTAAGCAGAGATCCTTTGTTGGCAGCGTGCTTGCTCCTCTACTCGAGAATAATTTTCTGGGGAACTTATCAGCTGGTAAAAATGAGGGAGATGCTCCAACACAGGGTGTGTAGGTAGGCTAAATAACAACCTCTATGACTCTGTCCCCTTCCCCTCCACATTCCCATTTTTTTTTTTCTTTCAGAATTTTGTTGTACCATAGATAGGATTGAGTTATGTGCTTCCTGTGGGATGTCTTGCTTTGAATATTCTAGTAAATATAATCAACCCCTGGTTGCAAGAGTTGCTTCATGATATTGATGTCTTCTTTCTTATGCATTCTTCTTCTTCTTCTCTTTTTTCGTTTTTTTTTTTTTTCAAATGTATGTGTTAATCCAGAAGAAAATATAATGGGGGTAATCATGCCCACATCTGTTATCAATAAAATTATGTATCGATTATGCTTTAAGCTTTGTTGCCTTGACCTAATACATGAATGCCACCTCGAATGAGTTGTTTGTATTTCCTTTTATGCCTTTTCCATGCTTTTTGTCATATTTTTCTATTGCTACATTGTCTTGTTGACTTTTTAGCAAAGGCCAGGGACTAATGTCTCTTCTGCCTTCTCTTGTATGTGTCGTTTTTCGATCCTTAAGAGGTCTATTGCAGCCACATTACAGAATCGTGTGTCTATAAATTTTGCACATTTGTTAAATTTGACAGACAGAAACTTTTGGTTGGCAAGGGAGATGTTATCTTGCATGAAACTAACAATGAAAGGTGATATGCTGGGGTCCAAAACATCTTACCATCTTTTCATATCGGCACAGATTGATAATTGAAGCATCAAAAGTAGAGGTATAGATCTGGAGAAATATCTATAAACTTATTCTGGTGACATGATAGCAGTTGGTGGCATAAACAGAAAACAAGGGTGAAATTACATGTCAGAAACTAGAGGTTAGCAAATGGCCTAAACAATCATCTTAAATTCCATTAGATCCCAATGCCTTGGCACTTGCACGGTTGAACTGTGAATGGCATCCTCATGGACTATAAATAAATTGATTTTTTTGTGGGAAGGACATCCCCTTATTCGGGCACAACCGTTTTGGCTACAGTCCGGTTTATGAATCAAATATTGTAGCTAAGTGTAGTAATTAGCCGTCGAATATACCACCTAGTGGCCAGAGAGTCTCCACTCGGCTGTAATTCAGAGCACCTGCTACGTAGTTAGGCTTTAGACGTGTTAATTCGTGTGATACTTAATTGATCTTATGAGAGAAAACGCTAAGTCTTGGAAAGTTTGAAATAATTAGTGGAAGACGAGTGAGAGGCAAGTCAAGGAATTAGAAGAACTTGAAAGAACAAAAGAGAGAGAGCACAGAAGAACTTTACAATTGAACTTGTATTAAGAAAGAGTATCTACTATATAAATGAAATGAGTAGCTTATTTATAAATTCTAAAGAAAGTCATAAAAAGAAATATTCTTACTATATACAAGGAGTATTCTAGATAAACATTAAATGTGGTCCATTCCAGAATTTTCTATGCAATTGTAGCATTTTTCGCATACTTCTGGGACCTTCCGTAGCAAATGGGTTGGACAGCCTTTAAAGGTTTGGTCTTGACCCGAATTTACACCTTAAAGATACATGAATGGGCCGGATCAAAGTATCCTTGTGACATCCTCCCCACTTAATTTTGCAACGTCCTCATCGTATTTTCTACTTTAAATTGCTGAATGTAATTGGCAAATTGACAAAACTGATCATTTCATTTCCAACTAGCTTTGTGGTCTGGTAAATCTTTCCATTTCACTAAGTACTCAGTGTAGTTAGGAACTCTCCTTCTCCGGATCACTCTATTAACAAGGATATGCTCCATCTCCTTGTTGAATTCGGTGATTACAGCCGTTGGTGCATGCTTGGATTCGTTTCAACTTAGATCCTCTTCGTCTCTATGAAAAGGCTTTAGAAGACGGCAATTTAGACTTACATGAAAAACATTGTGGATTTTTAACTTTGGAGGGAATTTGACTTGATAGACAGCCTTCTACACGCTTGATGATAAGAAATGATCCTTCATATTTCCACACCAAGCCCTTATGTACCATGTGTAAAGATTTGAATTGGTTAGACAGTAATTTTACCATCACCACGTCTTCCGCTGCGTAATCTTTTAAGTGTCGCTTAGTGTTATTTAATTTGTGACTTTTGTATGCAATGAAATGTCTATCTTACATCAAGACTTCTCTAATAGTGAAGTCAGACGCGTCGGTATGGATTTCGAAAGGCTTTATGTAATCTGGTAGTACCACAACAGGTTCTTCGAAGATTGTTTGCTTCAATCTCTTGAAAGAAGCTTGACATTCCTCCGTTTGATGTCAAGTGTGGTTTTTTTTTAGTAGATCAGTTAAGGGTGTGGTTACGACAGAGTATCCTTTAATGAACCGACGATAGTAGTTGACGAGTCTCAGGAAGGATCGTAGTTCCGAGACCTTGGTTGAATGTTCCCATTGTTGGATGGCTTGCACCTTTGCTAGATCCATCAAGAATCTACCATCCTTAATTTGATGACCGAGGAAGTTCATTTCTTTCTTAGCAAACGAGTACTTTTCCTTTTTAACGAACAACTCGTTTTCCCGTAGAACTTGGAAGACTTGCTTGAAGTACTCAATATGCTCCTCAAATGTGTTGCTGTACATCACAATGTCATCCAAATGCACTGCCATGAATTTGTCAAGGAAAGGATGTAGTACCTTATTTATAAGTGTGCAGAAGGTGGCTGATGCATTGGTGAGGCCAAAGGGCATGAACAAGAACTCGAATGCTCCGTAGCCTGTTACGCAAGTTGTCTTTGGCTCATCACCTTGTGCAATGCGAACCTGGTAGTAACCCGATCGCAAATTCAACTTGGTGAAATACCTTGCCTTCCCGAGTTGGTTGAAAAGATCAGCTATCAAGGGGATCAGATATTTGTTCTTGATAGTGACCTTGTTCAAGACTCGGTAGCCGATACACATGTGTAACGATCCATCATTCTTCTTCAAGAAGAGCACTGGGGTGCCAAATAGGGCTTTTAAGGGTTGAATATAGCCCGATTTGATCAAATCATGGCGCTGCTTCCTCAGTTTAGCAAGTTCCAGGGGTGCCATGCGATAAGGAGCCATGGCAGGAGGGTTGACACTAGGTTCCAACTCAATGTGGTGATCCACATCTCGCCTTGGTAGAAGCTTCTTCAACAATTCGAAAGGCATAACATCCTTAAACTTAGTAAGAACAGGCTAAATGCGTTGCAGCAGTGATGAAGTTGGTGTTATATCTTTTTCATCGCTTAACTCTCGTATGGTAGCGACATAACCAGGTTCCGACTTGAGACCCTGTTTGAATTGCAAGGCCAAGATCATTGATAGTTGAGATCTCTCTTTGCACTTCAAGGGAATTATGCGGATCTTATAGTTGTTAATAACTACAAGAGAATGTGAAGTAGGCATAAGAAAAGCCAAAGTTTCGCAAAAGAATGTAAGACCTAACACCACTTTAAAATCATCTATAGAAACGACGGTAAAGTCTAACTTACCAATCCATTTGTTAATCTGGACAACAACTCCGTGTGTCATACCTTGGATAGACCTTACTTCCAAGTTTACTACTTTGATAGTATCGTTTCCCTTCATTGGTTTGAGGCCTAAACATTTGGCCTATTCTATATCTATAAAGTTATGTGTTGCTCCTATATCCAGCATCGCACAAGTTGATTTACCATCGATGGTAAGATCAGGGTACAACAGTCTCTTCTTTTAGTGACTATCGGGAAGACATGTTTTGAGAGATTACCAAATCGTTGGATAAATTTCATGTCTGCTTGGGTTTCTTCATCAGCCTTTTTTGAGTCGAGTGTCACCATCATAGCATTTATGTCTTTACGTTTGGGGCAGTCCTTTACCTAATGCAATCCGTCAAAAATGAAATAGGATCTGGGAGGATTAGCCAAGTTGTGGTTGCCCATAGACTTCTTCTCATGCTTAGGACGGTCATTTGAGGGTCTTTGTTGTTTATCCTCGTTATGACCAAAATCTTATTTCTTTTGCCCGATCTTCTCTCCCCCATTTTTGCCAGGATTTGGCTTCTTGCCTTTGGAGTGAGCTAAGTAGTCGATGAAAGTTTCGGCAGTGGCAATGACAACATCTAGGGTCTGCACATTATACCTATCTAGCTTGACTCTCACCCAATCCTTCAAGTTATCTTTAAAGTAGAAGAAAAGCTCTCTATTGAACATTTCGATTTCAAGTATGAGGGTAGTAAATTCTTTAATGTAGTTAGAAATACTACCTGTCTGACATAACTGTCATAACTTTCCTCTTACTTCGCTATCTGCATTATGAGGGACGAAGTACTTACGCACTTCAACCTTGAATTGTTCCCAAGTGTCGATAATACATAAATCTTTATCTCATTCATAGTGCTTCCGTCTCTACTAGAGTTGGGCAACATCTCTTAGAAAGATTGAGGTGTTGCTTATCCTGGCCAGATCATCGATAACCCCCATGACCTCGAAGTACTACTACTCCAGGTTAAATAGAAAGTTTTCTATGGCAGTGGCATTACACGTGTCGTTGTACATGACGGGTTTCAGGACCTTCAAGCCATGTACCACAATAGTGCTAGTAGTGGTAGTCATACTAGCAAGTGAGTTACTTCGGCGTAGAGACTCCATCTCCATACAAAGGTCATGAATCTCCCCTCCAACGAATTTACGAAGGTTAAATAAACCTTGATTCAAGAAGCGTATTTCTCTCCTAAATGAGCAGTCAAATTCCTCGATGATGACTTTGGCAGCCCGTGTGATCTCCGCATTCTCATGGATCAAGTTATCGACTTGATCGCTGAGGTCTCTCACAAGGAAGCTTATATCGGTGACACTCCTTTCCAAGTTACCAATACAAGAGTCTATGGTTTCCTTTGTTGGAACCTTGGACTTGTCACATTTGGCTGAAGCATGCTGTTCCTCACGTCCACAAGCTTCTTGTTCCACTTGTTACTCATTGAAAGCGGTCTCAATAAATCCTTCCTCACCTGCCATATTTACAACTCAAATAAGAATAAAGTAGGAACTAAGATTACCTTACTTTGATACCACTTGTCAGGAGTTAGACTTTAGACGTGCTAATCCGTACGACATTTAGTCGATCTTGCAAGAAAAAATGCTAAGTAAGTCTTGGAGAGTTTGAGAGAATCAGTGGAAGACAAGTGAGAGGCAAGTGAAAGAATTAGAAGAATGAGAGAACAAAATAGAGAGAGTATAAGAGAACTTTGCAAGTGAACTTGTATTAAAAAAAGGTACGTACTATACAAATAAAATGAATAACCTATTTATATAACTTTAAAAAAATCTTAAAAAATAATCTTTTTGATATATATAAGTAACATTCTAGATAAGTATTGAATGTAATCTATTCCAAAATTTTCTAGATAATTGTGACATTTTTTACATGTTTTTGTGATCTTTTGTAATGAATGAGTTGGGTAGCACTTATAAGTTTGGTATATACCCAAATTTACACTTTAAGAATATATAAATATTCGAATTAATATATCCTTGTGACAATCCACGTTAAGCCAGAAATCAACCAAGTCCTGATTATGCCAGCATTTTAATGTTTTATGCAAAAGTCAATTTGGTTTGTTTACTGCAAATGTATTTTAGATGCCAATCGTAAGGTAAATCATATGCCAACATAAAGTAATGCCAACTTTTGGGAAAAGGAGTGTGTGGTACGTAATTCGATCGCCCTTTCGTTAACAAGGCTGTCATGTCAAAATTGGAGCGACTTTTTTCTCCTTGGAACTTTATAAAGTCTGGCTGCCTAGCCAGCCAAAACTATTAACTACTCCCTCTCTCTCGCTGGCGGGTTATGATTCGTCGATTGGACATTGCTTTCATCCTCAGGGCCACGGAATAGGCTAAAGATGCTTATATGAAGCCTAAAAGCAAAAAATGAGCGGCCCTTCCCAGTAGATGAAGCCATATTTTACTCTTAGTATTGCTTTAGGATAGACAGCTCTACTTTGAGAAAAAGAGAAGAAAATTGAGGTCTCTACCCTCTGATGCAATACATTCCCCAAAAATGACCAACCAACCAAAAAAAAAAAAAGAGAAGAAAGAAATCAAAAGGTTTTGATGATGAAACAAGGGAAAAGACAACCCGAACTTTCACTTTGACACACTTCTTTTGGAGCCAAAATGCAGACTTAACAACAGTTAGCTTTTCGATACACTTATGCTTATTCAAAACAGAGCAAAGCTAACCATTATTGGCAGAAGAGTGAGTGTGTACTAGCAAGGAACCAGGCTAGGGTGTGTTCTAAGCAAACCATGTATATTCCTCTGTGTCTTTCATTCAAAGTTCCAATGCCTCTTTTTGTAGGATCGAAGCATACTTTGTTTTTCAAATTATTTGGTGCGCTTTGTCTGTCTTTTTAGGCCAACAAACAAAGCTAGAAGCTTTTTGACTGGCGACCGATTAGAACTCAATAAGAAAGAAAGAATTAACGGTTTGGAGTTTTGGATTACTTTGCTTTGAGAAGTAGAGAACTAAGTTTTGATGATGAGTCTTACTTGTCCTTGCGTTTCTTGCGGGGGGCGTGGAATGCTAACCCTTTAGATATGTTTCACTCTGGTTAGGAAAGAGAGTTAAAAAAAAAAAAAAAAACACATAAAAGAGAGAGAGAAAGAAGAAAAGTAGTAGCTTATAGATGACTATATGAAGAAAGAAAAGGGCCATGCACACTTCACACTGCGCAGAGGGTGTGAAATACGAAACATTCACAACTACTGATGACAGTCTCTATTTATCCCACGCCGCGTCTTGTCATTGTGCTATGCATGTCTTTCTTGGCCAGCTACGCCAATATTTCGTTAATTTTTTTGGTCGAAAGGGAAGGCATCGAGCCTTGAATAGAACAGAGCTTACAAGGGAATCATACAGGGTTGCTCCACCCGCGGTGGTGGCACATGTAAAACATGCATATCACTCTTGTTGTTGTCTCCATGAGGGGTTATTATCGGTTTTTTGAAGTAGCAAGGATGAAATTGATGCTAATGTCCCATGTTGTAAGGGATAAAAAGAAATATGAACTAATGTTTTAAGATTTAGAATAATGATGTGTAATCCAGTTAAGATTTATCAATGTGTTAAAAGTCCATCGAGGTGTTGCTTGCTCTCAGCCATCTCGTTCTCTTAAGTTTGGGTTTCCGTTTCAAACGCTCCAATAATGGGGGAAGAGAGAGAAAAAAAAGTGCATGTTTTATGAGTTTTTAATCCACATGCAAGCATAGGTTGTCATAATGAATGAAATAAAATTTAAATTATTAATTATTATATTTTTTTTTACTTTTTTGTATTTAAATTCGATGATTCGAATTTACCATCTCGTAACCAAAACCATGCCTATATGTGGACTAAAGCGTCAAGTCTTGTGTTATTGTAAGAACCTTAATATATAACTAATTGGAAAGCACTTTATTCCTTGTCCTTTGAGTCAAGAAGGAAATCGCACACAGTTCCCGATTCCTTCGGACAAGCAGTCCCCGTTCTCTTTTTCAGGTGCCGGTCTTTGGAGGATGGTGAAAAAGATACCACACATTACCATCTCTCTTCTCTCTTGCTTTTGAGGACAAAGCACAGATGAACATTCTGGGTTCCAAGTTGAATTGAGTTTGGTGAAAGTTCCACATTGCCCATTGACGCCGAGGCTAGAAATTATTCTTGTGGGGGTCAGACTCGTCTCATCGTGTTCACAGGATGTTTTCGATTTGCCCTAGCTAAGAGGGCCCAAATAGCCTTGACTCGATAGTTTGCTGCTTTCGCTTGGTTATAAAGCCCCATGAGCTTATCAACTGAGTTTTCTGTGTTTCTGGAAGTACTCCTAATTGGTTAGGAAGAATCGATTATGGGTGACATCTAATTTGTTTTGCTAAGGGAGATTACATGGATATGAGTGTTCCTTATATTTATTATTTGGTGAGTATTGAAGATATCTAATTCTATTTTTTTTATATATTTATATAAAATTAAGTCTAAATTAATTTCTTATTTCAACCGTAGCCCTTTTTATTATTTATTTATTTACTTGAGAAGAGAGTGAAATTAGATTAGTAAGTTAACGTCATCTAATGGATGCATAAAAAAAGAGAGCCCCCACCTAACAAAACCAGATCTTTTACAAAATTTGTGAAGTGAGGGATGGCAAAAGCCGAGTTGCCTTTGATACTGGAGCATTCGTCCTTCTTGTCAGCACATGCATTCCACTTTCCCTACAAAATCAACTTTGGACCTCCAAAATTTTACCTCAAATAGAAGAAAAGCATAGCCGATCACGTTCCATATATTTCTCACCCATCTCTTTTCTCCCTCTTCATGGCCAAAGTCGTTGCCTTGGAGCACCTACAAAGCTTTACATCACTTCACTGGTATGCTAAGATAGGCCAGTAGACTCCATCAAAACCATAGATCAACATGCGCTCTTCAACAACCTTCCTCCAATTCACGCCAACACGTGAAATCGCTATCTTCTCCAATTTTCATTCTTCTTGATCATCATCCTCTGCCATATTGATTTCCTTTTTGACTGTTTTTGGCTTAACTAGGGATAGAAAATGAGAACAGGATGTGGCACAGTGCAGCAAGCTCTAACTGCAGAGGCAGAAAGTGTTGTGAAACAAGCTGTAAGCCTCGCTAGACGGCGAGGCAATGCCCAGGTGACTCCTCTACATGTAGCTGACACCATGCTTGCGCCCTCCACTGGCCTGTTGAGAACAGCTTGCCTTCAATCACACTCTCACCCTCTTCAGTGCAAGGCCCTTGAACTTTGCTTCAACGTTGCGCTTAATCGCCTCCCCGCCTCCACGTCAAGCCCCATGTTAGGTACGCACTCTCCGCAGCTTCCTTCAATCTCGAATGCCTTGGTTGCGGCCTTCAAGCGAGCACAGGCTCACCAAAGGCGTGGCTCGATGGAGAACCAGCAACAACCCCTCCTAGCAGTCAAAATAGAGTTAGAGCAGCTCATAATATCAATTTTGGATGATCCTAGTGTTAGTAGGGTCATGAGAGAAGCCGGTTTCTGTAGCACACAAGTGAAAAGCAACGTTGAACAAGCCGTCTCTTTAGAAATATGTTCTCAAAGTGCTCCTTCTGTGAGTAGCAAGTCTAAAGAAAGCAATAATGCTTTAACCCTTTCTCAATCTCCTTCTTTGTCATTTCAAGTTGAAGCAAAAGCTAGCAAATCAAATATTTTAGATCCAATTAGAAATGAGGATATCGCGGTTGTGATAGAAAATTTAATGGACACAAGAAAGAGAAGTTTGGTGATTGTAGGAGAGAGTCTTAGTAACATAGAAGTTGTGCTTCAAGGAGTGATTGAAAAGGTCCGCAAGGGGGTTGTTCCGGATTCTTTGAAAGGAGTGAAATTCTTAACATTTTCGGCGTTTTCTTTTGGGCAGCTCTCTAGGGTAGAAGTTGAAGACAAACTTGAGGAGCTCAAGGTTCACGTGAGGAGTTACATGAGCAGAGGGGTTGCCTTGAATTTGTGGGATCTTAAATATCTTGCAGAGTATCGGGAGAGTAGTTCAAGTGAGCAAAGAAGGGGTTATTTCTGTCCAGTGGAGCACATGGTCATGGAAATTGGGAAACTAGTCCGTGAAGTTGAAGGGAAGATGGAAGATTTTGGCTCTTGGGGATTGCCAACTTCCAAACATACATGAGGTGTAAATCAGGCTATCCATCACTTGAGACTCTCTGGGGTCTCCACCCACTAACCATTCCTGCAGACAGCTTGCGCTTGAGCCTTGTCACTGACAGGTATACGCTTGGTAGTAAAGTTGGATGTGGCTGAGACTCGTGAGGCATTTTCATTCCATCTTGAATTCCACTAAACTGATGCATTTTGAGAAAAAAAAAAAAAAAAACTCTAAATAAAGCTTCTTTTCCCTTTTTCCTCACGCTTACTTAGCATTGAAGTTAAACATTTTTTCTTTCTACTTCTTAGAGGAAATAAAAATGTATATAGACATAACCTTAGTGAAATGTTTGTTCTGTACGCTAAAATGAGCAAAATTGACCCTATTAGTTTGGCACAGAGAGAGAGAGAGAGAGAGAGGAACTGTGGATGCCCTTGGCTATATTTATATGGAAGCTTTGCGATTCTTTTCCCCTTTCCTGCTTTTTAAAGTTGAACACCGTCACAATCAAATATAGCTTTAGAAAATTAAAATATTTTCAAGTTGCTAAATGCTAAGTCATTTAACTCTTCTTGTGTGATCTGACAATATGCCTTTTTCTTTAGCGATATACAAAGTCGGTCCACTGGCAACCAAAGTGAAGATGGGTCTAGATGGATTATGTTTGAAGGCAATGGAGAGAAGCAACTCACTTGTTGCGCAGATTGTACAGTCAAATTCGAGGATGAAGCTCGAAGCTTACAAAGTAGCACTTGCAAAAGTGACTCCACATCTTCTAGCCTTCCTGCATGGCTTCAACAATACAAGAACAAGGACAAGGGACACAGCAGCAACAATCACGTAATAAATCCAATATTAATTGCCAACTTTATATGTTTTCAACGCCTTATTAATTCATTTCATATAATTAAACCACTTTAAGTTTCTTATTCCTGTCTATCAGGATTGCTTCTCAATGAAGGATCTCTGCAAAAAATGGAACTCGTTTTGCAGATCAGTACACCCACAAGGCAACATCACATTTTCTTCTGTGTCACCTTCTTCTTCTACTTCTGTTTTCTCTTATGAACAGCAAGACCACAATTTTCACCAGAGCTACCATGACTGGCCAATGGAAAAAACCGAAAAATATTCATGGAGAGACGATAATTTATGGATCGGCTCAGAAACTCCTGCGGACAAGGGCAACATTACTGAGTCCAGTTTGAGATTGTACATTCCAGATCACAAAGATCATCTGAACCAATTCTCGTCAAATCCTAGTTCTGCCCCAAACTCAGCGTCCTCCAGTGATGTCATGGAAATGGAGTACCTCCACAAGTTCAAAGAGCTAAATTCTGAGAACCTGAGAATCCTATGCAATGCACTGGAGAACGAGGTGCCGTGGCAGCCGGACATCGTCCCTGAAATAGCAAGCACGATCTTGCAATGCCGGTCGGGCATGTTAAGAAGAAAAGGGAAAGTGAGAAGCAGCGAGACCAAAGAAGAAACATGGCTCTTCTTCCAAGGAATTGACATGGAAGCTAAAGAGAAAATGGCAAAAGAATTGGCCAGGCTTGTTTTTGGCTCTCGTAATAATTTTGTTTCAATTGCATTAAGCAGCTTTTCATCTACGAGAGCGGACTCCACTGAGGATTGCAGAAACAAAAGATCAAGAGATGAACAAAGCTGCAGTTATATTGAAAGGTTTGCCAAGGCAGTATCGAGTAATCCACATAGGGTTTTCTTTGTGGAAGATGTTGAGCAAGCAGATTATTGCTCTCAAATGGGTTTCAAGAGAGCCGTTGAAAGCGGAAGAATAAGCAAGGCAAATGGAGAAGAAGTTGGTCTTAGTGATGCTATCATCATTTTAAGCTGCGAAAGCTTCAGCTCAAGATCAAGAGCCTGCTCTCCTCGAGGCAAGCATAAAACAGATCATGGTTCTAATAATCAGGAAGCCAATGGCTCTGATGCTGCATTGGAGGACACCAGTAGCCCTTGTGTCTCCCTGGATTTGAACATCTCCATTGGTGATGATGTTCTAGAGGACCAATCAATCGATGACATTGGCCTTCTTGAATCCGTTGACAGGCAGATTATGTTCAAAATTCAAGAATTATGAGTTAGAACTTCAAGTTGTTTAGTTTGGTGTTTCTTTTCCGACGCTTTCTTTCTTTTTCGAATGTTGTTTAACAAGTTAATTTGTCACATTTTTCATAGAATTCTTAGGGCCGGAGGTTGAAGAAGTCGCATTGTCATGTACAATCACGTTGTATATTAATACGACCCATTGTCTAGACCTTGCTGCTGCATTCAAGCAATTCGTTTTGAGATTTTTAAATTTGAGTCATTTCTTGTCTAATTAACTTAATATCTAATGTGAGTGAAACAAAATATTTGAAAACAAAAATGAGCAAAAAAAAAAAAAAAAGATGAAATAGAATCAGTTTAGATTGGTTTGTCACTCACATTCAAACCAAACCATTAGTTATTGTTTGACTAACTTGAACATTGCGACCAACTAATAAGAAATTAAAGATCAACCAACCAAACTAACATTTCTAGTTGGAGTTTGAGTTACTCAATTTTGTGGTTTTGAATGATTTGATTCTAATTAACTGCATCGAGCATACAAACACAAAGAAAATTAAGTTACGGTATTAATTATGCAAAAAATAAAAAAAGAGTATAAAATAAAAATTAGGAATAACATGAGTACAAGAAAAGATTGCAATGCGTATAACAAAACTATAAACATATAATATTATTAAATATCAACCCTGTTATGTCTTTATGCGTTCTACTCCGCCGTTTCTCACTTTTGCCTCAATATTATTAGTGTTGTTAGCGGGCCTAGAAACCTATAGAGGTCCCACTTGATTGTCGGAATACATTGGGAATTTACGTTCTGGTTTTATCGTAATCATTTTATATTCCACATCATTAATTAATTACTATTATTTTTGGTATTTGAGGCTACAACATTAAAAGTCAGACTCATTCTCATATGTTTTGGAAAACAATTTTTAAGTAACACTTGACCAGAGGCCGATCGGCTTTTTCTTTATTTTTTATTCTATAATAAAATATACTTGGCTAATTTTGACGAGTTTTCCTACGCTGTGGAAGGATTTTCATCTTAAAGCGGAAACGCTATATCCTAAAACAGATCCATGATCATCGAAGTAGTCTACAATAAAAAAATAAGTGACTAATTACCGTTTTAAAATCTTTACATCAATGGAATTGTAATATAGAGTTCTTGTGTAACAGGTTATAATTTTTTATGACAAGAAGAGCACATTCTTAAAAAATGGAATAATTGTAATAGATTTTTAACAAAAATGCCCTATGATAATTCATCAAAGAGTTATTGTGTTAAAAAAAAAAAACCTAATGATCCTCTTTATTGCCTCGGTGAATTCAAACGGGTACATGACAACATTAGGAAAGTTTTCATGTCTACCTACAAAACACAGCTAATTTTGGTGCATTTCAACAAAGAATAAAGACTGATAGAGGCACATATGGTTCTATAGGGAAAAAAGGAGGAAGGCATTGAAAAAGGAAAAATAAATGAAAAAGTGAAAAAAAAGAAAAAGAAAAAGAAATGGCTTTTCAAAATTGGGTCAAAAGGAAAAATAATGGGAAAACCACAGTTACATGCATAAATGTGCGAAAGCTATATGACACAAACAAGAATTGAAAAACACAACGCGGCCACGGCCAACCATTTCATCTCTCTTTTTTTTTTTTCTTTTTTTTTTTTTGGGTTTTTGAGAAAAGAAATAGATCCACCGGCCCCTTCTTCCTTCCTCTTCCAAAAATTTGCGCTGTCACAACTCTGGGGGGGGGGGGGGGGGGGGGGGGGGGGGGGGGGGGGGGGGGGGGGGGGGGGGGGGGGGGGGGGGGGGGGGGGGGGGGGGGGGGGGGGGGGGGGGGGGGGGGGGGGGGGGGGGGGGGGGGGGGGGGGGGGGGGGGGGGGGGGGGGGGGGGGGGGGGGGGGGGGGGGGGGGGGGGGGGGGGGGGGGGGGGGGGGGGGGGGGGGGGGGGGGGGGGGGGGGGGGGGGGGGGGGGGGGGGGGGGGGGGGGGGGGGGGGGGGGGGGGGGGGGGGGGGGGGGGGGGGGGGGGGGGGGGGGGGGGGGGGGGGGGGGGGGGGGGGGGGGGGGGGGGGGGGGGGGGGGGGGGGGGGGGGGGGGGGGGGGGGGGGGGGGGGGGGGGGGGGGGGGGGGGGGGGGGGGGGGGGGGGGGGGGGGGGGGGGGGGGGGGGGGGGGGGGGGGGGGGGGGGGGGGGGGGGGGGGGGGGGGGGGGGGGGGGGGGGGGGGGGGGGGGGGGGGGGGGGGGGGGGGGGGGGGGGGGGGGGGGGGGGGGGGGGGGGGGGGGGGGGGGGGGGGGGGGGGGGGGGGGGGGGGGGGGGGGGGGGGGGGGGGGGGGGGGGGGGGGGGGGGGGGGGGGGGGGGGGGGGGGGGGGGGGGGGGGGGGGGGGGGGGGGGGGGGGGGGGGGGGGGGGGGGGGGGGGGGGGGGGGGGGGGGGGGGGGGGGGGGGGGGGGGGGGGGGGGGGGGGGGGGGGGGGGGGGGGGGGGGGGGGGGGGGGGGGGGGGGGGGGGGGGGGGGGGGGGGGGGGGGGGGGGGGGGGGGGGGGGGGGGGGGGGGGGGGGGGGGGGGGGGGGGGGGGGGGGGGGGGGGGGGGGGGGGGGGGGGGGGGGGGGGGGGGGGGGGGGGGGGGGGGGGGGGGGGGGGGGGGGGGGGGGGGGGGGGGGGGGGGGGGGGGGGGGGGGGGGGGGGGGGGGGGGGGGGGGGGGGGGGGGGGGGGGGGGGGGGGGGGGGGGGGGGGGGGGGGGGGGGGGGGGGGGGGGGGGGGGGGGGGGGGGGGGGGGGGGGGGGGGGGGGGGGGGGGGGGGGGGGGGGGGGGGGGGGGGGGGGGGGGGGGGGGGGGGGGGGGGGGGGGGGGGGGGGGGGGGGGGGGGGGGGGGGGGGGGGGGGGGGGGGGGGGGGGGGGGGGGGGGGGGGGGGGGGGGGGGGGGGGGGGGGGGGGGGGGGGGGGGGGGGGGGGGGGGGGGGGGGGGGGGGGGGGGGGGGGGGGGGGGGGGGGGGGGGGGGGGGGGGGGGGGGGGGGGGGGGGGGGGGGGGGGGGGGGGGGGGGGGGGGGGGGGGGGGGGGGGGGGGGGGGGGGGGGGGGGGGGGGGGGGGGGGGGGGGGGGGGGGGGGGGGGGGGGGGGGGGGGGGGGGGGGGGGGGGGGGGGGGGGGGGGGGGGGGGGGGGGGGGGGGGGGGGGGGGGGGGGGGGGGGGGGGGGGGGGGGGGGGGGGGGGGGGGGGGGGGGGGGGGGGGGGGGGGGGGGGGGGGGGGGGGGGGGGGGGGGGGGGGGGGGGGGGGGGGGGGGGGGGGGGGGGGGGGGGGGGGGGGGGGGGGGGGGGGGGGGGGGGGGGGGGGGGGGGGGGGGGGGGGGGGGGGGGGGGGGGGGGGGGGGGGGGGGGGGGGGGGGGGGGGGGGGGGGGGGGGGGGGGGGGGGGGGGGGGGGGGGGGGGGGGGGGGGGGGGGGGGGGGGGGGGGGGGGGGGGGGGGGGGGGGGGGGGGGGGGGGGGGGGGGGGGGGGGGGGGGGGGGGGGGGGGGGGGGGGGGGGGGGGGGGGGGGGGGGGGGGGGGGGGGGGGGGGGGGGGGGGGGGGGGGGGGGGGGGGGGGGGGGGGGGGGGGGGGGGGGGGGGGGGGGGGGGGGGGGGGGGGGGGGGGGGGGGGGGGGGGGGGGGGGGGGGGGGGGGGGGGGGGGGGGGGGGGGGGGGGGGGGGGGGGGGGGGGGGGGGGGGGGGGGGGGGGGGGGGGGGGGGGGGGGGGGGGGGGGGGGGGGGGGGGGGGGGGGGGGGGGGGGGGGGGGGGGGGGGGGGGGGGGGGGGGGGGGGGGGGGGGGGGGGGGGGGGGGGGGGGGGGGGGGGGGGGGGGGGGGGGGGGGGGGGGGGGGGGGGGGGGGGGGGGGGGGGGGGGGGGGGGGGGGGGGGGGGGGGGGGGGGGGGGGGGGGGGGGGGGGGGGGGGGGGGGGGGGGGGGGGGGGGGGGGGGGGGGGGGGGGGGGGGGGGGGGGGGGGGGGGGGGGGGGGGGGGGGGGGGGGGGGGGGGGGGGGGGGGGGGGGGGGGGGGGGGGGGGGGGGGGGGGGGGGGGGGGGGGGGGGGGGGGGGGGGGGGGGGGGGGGGGGGGGGGGGGGGGGGGGGGGGGGGGGGGGGGGGGGGGGGGGGGGGGGGGGGGGGGGGGGGGGGGGGGGGGGGGGGGGGGGGGGGGGGGGGGGGGGGGGGGGGGGGGGGGGGGGGGGGGGGGGGGGGGGGGGGGGGGGGGGGGGGGGGGGGGGGGGGGGGGGGGGGGGGGGGGGGGGGGGGGGGGGGGGGGGGGGGGGGGGGGGGGGGGGGGGGGGGGGGGGGGGGGGGGGGGGGGGGGGGGGGGGGGGGGGGGGGGGGGGGGGGGGGGGGGGGGGGGGGGGGGGGGGGGGGGGGGGGGGGGGGGGGGGGGGGGGGGGGGGGGGGGGGGGGGGGGGGGGGGGGGGGGGGGGGGGGGGGGGGGGGGGGGGGGGGGGGGGGGGGGGGGGGGGGGGGGGGGGGGGGGGGGGGGGGGGGGGGGGGGGGGGGGGGGGGGGGGGGGGGGGGGGGGGGGGGGGGGGGGGGGGGGGGGGGGGGGGGGGGGGGGGGGGGGGGGGGGGGGGGGGGGGGGGGGGGGGGGGGGGGGGGGGGGGGGGGGGGGGGGGGGGGGGGGGGGGGGGGGGGGGGGGGGGGGGGGGGGGGGGGGGGGGGGGGGGGGGGGGGGGGGGGGGGGGGGGGGGGGGGGGGGGGGGGGGGGGGGGGGGGGGGGGGGGGGGGGGGGGGGGGGGGGGGGGGGGGGGGGGGGGGGGGGGGGGGGGGGGGGGGGGGGGGGGGGGGGGGGGGGGGGGGGGGGGGGGGGGGGGGGGGGGGGGGGGGGGGGGGGGGGGGGGGGGGGGGGGGGGGGGGGGGGGGGGGGGGGGGGGGGGGGGGGGGGGGGGGGGGGGGGGGGGGGGGGGGGGGGGGGGGGGGGGGGGGGGGGGGGGGGGGGGGGGGGGGGGGGGGGGGGGGGGGGGGGGGGGGGGGGGGGGGGGGGGGGGGGGGGGGGGGGGGGGGGGGGGGGGGGGGGGGGGGGGGGGGGGGGGGGGGGGGGGGGGGGGGGGGGGGGGGGGGGGGGGGGGGGGGGGGGGGGGGGGGGGGGGGGGGGGGGGGGGGGGGGGGGGGGGGGGGGGGGGGGGGGGGGGGGGGGGGGGGGGGGGGGGGGGGGGGGGGGGGGGGGGGGGGGGGGGGGGGGGGGGGGGGGGGGGGGGGGGGGGGGGGGGGGGGGGGGGGGGGGGGGGGGGGGGGGGGGGGGGGGGGGGGGGGGGGGGGGGGGGGGGGGGGGGGGGGGGGGGGGGGGGGGGGGGGGGGGGGGGGGGGGGGGGGGGGGGGGGGGGGGGGGGGGGGGGGGGGGGGGGGGGGGGGGGGGGGGGGGGGGGGGGGGGGGGGGGGGGGGGGGGGGGGGGGGGGGGGGGGGGGGGGGGGGGGGGGGGGGGGGGGGGGGGGGGGGGGGGGGGGGGGGGGGGGGGGGGGGGGGGGGGGGGGGGGGGGGGGGGGGGGGGGGGGGGGGGGGGGGGGGGGGGGGGGGGGGGGGGGGGGGGGGGGGGGGGGGGGGGGGGGGGGGGGGGGGGGGGGGGGGGGGGGGGGGGGGGGGGGGGGGGGGGGGGGGGGGGGGGGGGGGGGGGGGGGGGGGGGGGGGGGGGGGGGGGGGGGGGGGGGGGGGGGGGGGGGGGGGGGGGGGGGGGGGGGGGGGGGGGGGGGGGGGGGGGGGGGGGGGGGGGGGGGGGGGGGGGGGGGGGGGGGGGGGGGGGGGGGGGGGGGGGGGGGGGGGGGGGGGGGGGGGGGGGGGGGGGGGGGGGGGGGGGGGGGGGGGGGGGGGGGGGGGGGGGGGGGGGGGGGGGGGGGGGGGGGGGGGGGGGGGGGGGGGGGGGGGGGGGGGGGGGGGGGGGGGGGGGGGGGGGGGGGGGGGGGGGGGGGGGGGGGGGGGGGGGGGGGGGGGGGGGGGGGGGGGGGGGGGGGGGGGGGGGGGGGGGGGGGGGGGGGGGGGGGGGGGGGGGGGGGGGGGGGGGGGGGGGGGGGGGGGGGGGGGGGGGGGGGGGGGGGGGGGGGGGGGGGGGGGGGGGGGGGGGGGGGGGGGGGGGGGGGGGGGGGGGGGGGGGGGGGGGGGGGGGGGGGGGGGGGGGGGGGGGGGGGGGGGGGGGGGGGGGGGGGGGGGGGGGGGGGGGGGGGGGGGGGGGGGGGGGGGGGGGGGGGGGGGGGGGGGGGGGGGGGGGGGGGGGGGGGGGGGGGGGGGGGGGGGGGGGGGGGGGGGGGGGGGGGGGGGGGGGGGGGGGGGGGGGGGGGGGGGGGGGGGGGGGGGGGGGGGGGGGGGGGGGGGGGGGGGGGGGGGGGGGGGGGGGGGGGGGGGGGGGGGGGGGGGGGGGGGGGGGGGGGGGGGGGGGGGGGGGGGGGGGGGGGGGGGGGGGGGGGGGGGGGGGGGGGGGGGGGGGGGGGGGGGGGGGGGGGGGGGGGGGGGGGGGGGGGGGGGGGGGGGGGGGGGGGGGGGGGGGGGGGGGGGGGGGGGGGGGGGGGGGGGGGGGGGGGGGGGGGGGGGGGGGGGGGGGGGGGGGGGGGGGGGGGGGGGGGGGGGGGGGGGGGGGGGGGGGGGGGGGGGGGGGGGGGGGGGGGGGGGGGGGGGGGGGGGGGGGGGGGGGGGGGGGGGGGGGGGGGGGGGGGGGGGGGGGGGGGGGGGGGGGGGGGGGGGGGGGGGGGGGGGGGGGGGGGGGGGGGGGGGGGGGGGGGGGGGGGGGGGGGGGGGGGGGGGGGGGGGGGGGGGGGGGGGGGGGGGGGGGGGGGGGGGGGGGGGGGGGGGGGGGGGGGGGGGGGGGGGGGGGGGGGGGGGGGGGGGGGGGGGGGGGGGGGGGGGGGGGGGGGGGGGGGGGGGGGGGGGGGGGGGGGGGGGGGGGGGGGGGGGGGGGGGGGGGGGGGGGGGGGGGGGGGGGGGGGGGGGGGGGGGGGGGGGGGGGGGGGGGGGGGGGGGGGGGGGGGGGGGGGGGGGGGGGGGGGGGGGGGGGGGGGGGGGGGGGGGGGGGGGGGGGGGGGGGGGGGGGGGGGGGGGGGGGGGGGGGGGGGGGGGGGGGGGGGGGGGGGGGGGGGGGGGGGGGGGGGGGGGGGGGGGGGGGGGGGGGGGGGGGGGGGGGGGGGGGGGGGGGGGGGGGGGGGGGGGGGGGGGGGGGGGGGGGGGGGGGGGGGGGGGGGGGGGGGGGGGGGGGGGGGGGGGGGGGGGGGGGGGGGGGGGGGGGGGGGGGGGGGGGGGGGGGGGGGGGGGGGGGGGGGGGGGGGGGGGGGGGGGGGGGGGGGGGGGGGGGGGGGGGGGGGGGGGGGGGGGGGGGGGGGGGGGGGGGGGGGGGGGGGGGGGGGGGGGGGGGGGGGGGGGGGGGGGGGGGGGGGGGGGGGGGGGGGGGGGGGGGGGGGGGGGGGGGGGGGGGGGGGGGGGGGGGGGGGGGGGGGGGGGGGGGGGGGGGGGGGGGGGGGGGGGGGGGGGGGGGGGGGGGGGGGGGGGGGGGGGGGGGGGGGGGGGGGGGGGGGGGGGGGGGGGGGGGGGGGGGGGGGGGGGGGGGGGGGGGGGGGGGGGGGGGGGGGGGGGGGGGGGGGGGGGGGGGGGGGGGGGGGGGGGGGGGGGGGGGGGGGGGGGGGGGGGGGGGGGGGGGGGGGGGGGGGGGGGGGGGGGGGGGGGGGGGGGGGGGGGGGGGGGGGGGGGGGGGGGGGGGGGGGGGGGGGGGGGGGGGGGGGGGGGGGGGGGGGGGGGGGGGGGGGGGGGGGGGGGGGGGGGGGGGGGGGGGGGGGGGGGGGGGGGGGGGGGGGGGGGGGGGGGGGGGGGGGGGGGGGGGGGGGGGGGGGGGGGGGGGGGGGGGGGGGGGGGGGGGGGGGGGGGGGGGGGGGGGGGGGGGGGGGGGGGGGGGGGGGGGGGGGGGGGGGGGGGGGGGGGGGGGGGGGGGGGGGGGGGGGGGGGGGGGGGGGGGGGGGGGGGGGGGGGGGGGGGGGGGGGGGGGGGGGGGGGGGGGGGGGGGGGGGGGGGGGGGGGGGGGGGGGGGGGGGGGGGGGGGGGGGGGGGGGGGGGGGGGGGGGGGGGGGGGGGGGGGGGGGGGGGGGGGGGGGGGGGGGGGGGGGGGGGGGGGGGGGGGGGGGGGGGGGGGGGGGGGGGGGGGGGGGGGGGGGGGGGGGGGGGGGGGGGGGGGGGGGGGGGGGGGGGGGGGGGGGGGGGGGGGGGGGGGGGGGGGGGGGGGGGGGGGGGGGGGGGGGGGGGGGGGGGGGGGGGGGGGGGGGGGGGGGGGGGGGGGGGGGGGGGGGGGGGGGGGGGGGGGGGGGGGGGGGGGGGGGGGGGGGGGGGGGGGGGGGGGGGGGGGGGGGGGGGGGGGGGGGGGGGGGGGGGGGGGGGGGGGGGGGGGGGGGGGGGGGGGGGGGGGGGGGGGGGGGGGGGGGGGGGGGGGGGGGGGGGGGGGGGGGGGGGGGGGGGGGGGGGGGGGGGGGGGGGGGGGGGGGGGGGGGGGGGGGGGGGGGGGGGGGGGGGGGGGGGGGGGGGGGGGGGGGGGGGGGGGGGGGGGGGGGGGGGGGGGGGGGGGGGGGGGGGGGGGGGGGGGGGGGGGGGGGGGGGGGGGGGGGGGGGGGGGGGGGGGGGGGGGGGGGGGGGGGGGGGGGGGGGGGGGGGGGGGGGGGGGGGGGGGGGGGGGGGGGGGGGGGGGGGGGGGGGGGGGGGGGGGGGGGGGGGGGGGGGGGGGGGGGGGGGGGGGGGGGGGGGGGGGGGGGGGGGGGGGGGGGGGGGGGGGGGGGGGGGGGGGGGGGGGGGGGGGGGGGGGGGGGGGGGGGGGGGGGGGGGGGGGGGGGGGGGGGGGGGGGGGGGGGGGGGGGGGGGGGGGGGGGGGGGGGGGGGGGGGGGGGGGGGGGGGGGGGGGGGGGGGGGGGGGGGGGGGGGGGGGGGGGGGGGGGGGGGGGGGGGGGGGGGGGGGGGGGGGGGGGGGGGGGGGGGGGGGGGGGGGGGGGGGGGGGGGGGGGGGGGGGGGGGGGGGGGGGGGGGGGGGGGGGGGGGGGGGGGGGGGGGGGGGGGGGGGGGGGGGGGGGGGGGGGGGGGGGGGGGGGGGGGGGGGGGGGGGGGGGGGGGGGGGGGGGGGGGGGGGGGGGGGGGGGGGGGGGGGGGGGGGGGGGGGGGGGGGGGGGGGGGGGGGGGGGGGGGGGGGGGGGGGGGGGGGGGGGGGGGGGGGGGGGGGGGGGGGGGGGGGGGGGGGGGGGGGGGGGGGGGGGGGGGGGGGGGGGGGGGGGGGGGGGGGGGGGGGGGGGGGGGGGGGGGGGGGGGGGGGGGGGGGGGGGGGGGGGGGGGGGGGGGGGGGGGGGGGGGGGGGGGGGGGGGGGGGGGGGGGGGGGGGGGGGGGGGGGGGGGGGGGGGGGGGGGGGGGGGGGGGGGGGGGGGGGGGGGGGGGGGGGGGGGGGGGGGGGGGGGGGGGGGGGGGGGGGGGGGGGGGGGGGGGGGGGGGGGGGGGGGGGGGGGGGGGGGGGGGGGGGGGGGGGGGGGGGGGGGGGGGGGGGGGGGGGGGGGGGGGGGGGGGGGGGGGGGGGGGGGGGGGGGGGGGGGGGGGGGGGGGGGGGGGGGGGGGGGGGGGGGGGGGGGGGGGGGGGGGGGGGGGGGGGGGGGGGGGGGGGGGGGGGGGGGGGGGGGGGGGGGGGGGGGGGGGGGGGGGGGGGGGGGGGGGGGGGGGGGGGGGGGGGGGGGGGGGGGGGGGGGGGGGGGGGGGGGGGGGGGGGGGGGGGGGGGGGGGGGGGGGGGGGGGGGGGGGGGGGGGGGGGGGGGGGGGGGGGGGGGGGGGGGGGGGGGGGGGGGGGGGGGGGGGGGGGGGGGGGGGGGGGGGGGGGGGGGGGGGGGGGGGGGGGGGGGGGGGGGGGGGGGGGGGGGGGGGGGGGGGGGGGGGGGGGGGGGGGGGGGGGGGGGGGGGGGGGGGGGGGGGGGGGGGGGGGGGGGGGGGGGGGGGGGGGGGGGGGGGGGGGGGGGGGGGGGGGGGGGGGGGGGGGGGGGGGGGGGGGGGGGGGGGGGGGGGGGGGGGGGGGGGGGGGGGGGGGGGGGGGGGGGGGGGGGGGGGGGGGGGGGGGGGGGGGGGGGGGGGGGGGGGGGGGGGGGGGGGGGGGGGGGGGGGGGGGGGGGGGGGGGGGGGGGGGGGGGGGGGGGGGGGGGGGGGGGGGGGGGGGGGGGGGGGGGGGGGGGGGGGGGGGGGGGGGGGGGGGGGGGGGGGGGGGGGGGGGGGGGGGGGGGGGGGGGGGGGGGGGGGGGGGGGGGGGGGGGGGGGGGGGGGGGGGGGGGGGGGGGGGGGGGGGGGGGGGGGGGGGGGGGGGGGGGGGGGGGGGGGGGGGGGGGGGGGGGGGGGGGGGGGGGGGGGGGGGGGGGGGGGGGGGGGGGGGGGGGGGGGGGGGGGGGGGGGGGGGGGGGGGGGGGGGGGGGGGGGGGGGGGGGGGGGGGGGGGGGGGGGGGGGGGGGGGGGGGGGGGGGGGGGGGGGGGGGGGGGGGGGGGGGGGGGGGGGGGGGGGGGGGGGGGGGGGGGGGGGGGGGGGGGGGGGGGGGGGGGGGGGGGGGGGGGGGGGGGGGGGGGGGGGGGGGGGGGGGGGGGGGGGGGGGGGGGGGGGGGGGGGGGGGGGGGGGGGGGGGGGGGGGGGGGGGGGGGGGGGGGGGGGGGGGGGGGGGGGGGGGGGGGGGGGGGGGGGGGGGGGGGGGGGGGGGGGGGGGGGGGGGGGGGGGGGGGGGGGGGGGGGGGGGGGGGGGGGGGGGGGGGGGGGGGGGGGGGGGGGGGGGGGGGGGGGGGGGGGGGGGGGGGGGGGGGGGGGGGGGGGGGGGGGGGGGGGGGGGGGGGGGGGGGGGGGGGGGGGGGGGGGGGGGGGGGGGGGGGGGGGGGGGGGGGGGGGGGGGGGGGGGGGGGGGGGGGGGGGGGGGGGGGGGGGGGGGGGGGGGGGGGGGGGGGGGGGGGGGGGGGGGGGGGGGGGGGGGGGGGGGGGGGGGGGGGGGGGGGGGGGGGGGGGGGGGGGGGGGGGGGGGGGGGGGGGGGGGGGGGGGGGGGGGGGGGGGGGGGGGGGGGGGGGGGGGGGGGGGGGGGGGGGGGGGGGGGGGGGGGGGGGGGGGGGGGGGGGGGGGGGGGGGGGGGGGGGGGGGGGGGGGGGGGGGGGGGGGGGGGGGGGGGGGGGGGGGGGGGGGGGGGGGGGGGGGGGGGGGGGGGGGGGGGGGGGGGGGGGGGGGGGGGGGGGGGGGGGGGGGGGGGGGGGGGGGGGGGGGGGGGGGGGGGGGGGGGGGGGGGGGGGGGGGGGGGGGGGGGGGGGGGGGGGGGGGGGGGGGGGGGGGGGGGGGGGGGGGGGGGGGGGGGGGGGGGGGGGGGGGGGGGGGGGGGGGGGGGGGGGGGGGGGGGGGGGGGGGGGGGGGGGGGGGGGGGGGGGGGGGGGGGGGGGGGGGGGGGGGGGGGGGGGGGGGGGGGGGGGGGGGGGGGGGGGGGGGGGGGGGGGGGGGGGGGGGGGGGGGGGGGGGGGGGGGGGGGGGGGGGGGGGGGGGGGGGGGGGGGGGGGGGGGGGGGGGGGGGGGGGGGGGGGGGGGGGGGGGGGGGGGGGGGGGGGGGGGGGGGGGGGGGGGGGGGGGGGGGGGGGGGGGGGGGGGGGGGGGGGGGGGGGGGGGGGGGGGGGGGGGGGGGGGGGGGGGGGGGGGGGGGGGGGGGGGGGGGGGGGGGGGGGGGGGGGGGGGGGGGGGGGGGGGGGGGGGGGGGGGGGGGGGGGGGGGGGGGGGGGGGGGGGGGGGGGGGGGGGGGGGGGGGGGGGGGGGGGGGGGGGGGGGGGGGGGGGGGGGGGGGGGGGGGGGGGGGGGGGGGGGGGGGGGGGGGGGGGGGGGGGGGGGGGGGGGGGGGGGGGGGGGGGGGGGGGGGGGGGGGGGGGGGGGGGGGGGGGGGGGGGGGGGGGGGGGGGGGGGGGGGGGGGGGGGGGGGGGGGGGGGGGGGGGGGGGGGGGGGGGGGGGGGGGGGGGGGGGGGGGGGGGGGGGGGGGGGGGGGGGGGGGGGGGGGGGGGGGGGGGGGGGGGGGGGGGGGGGGGGGGGGGGGGGGGGGGGGGGGGGGGGGGGGGGGGGGGGGGGGGGGGGGGGGGGGGGGGGGGGGGGGGGGGGGGGGGGGGGGGGGGGGGGGGGGGGGGGGGGGGGGGGGGGGGGGGGGGGGGGGGGGGGGGGGGGGGGGGGGGGGGGGGGGGGGGGGGGGGGGGGGGGGGGGGGGGGGGGGGGGGGGGGGGGGGGGGGGGGGGGGGGGGGGGGGGGGGGGGGGGGGGGGGGGGGGGGGGGGGGGGGGGGGGGGGGGGGGGGGGGGGGGGGGGGGGGGGGGGGGGGGGGGGGGGGGGGGGGGGGGGGGGGGGGGGGGGGGGGGGGGGGGGGGGGGGGGGGGGGGGGGGGGGGGGGGGGGGGGGGGGGGGGGGGGGGGGGGGGGGGGGGGGGGGGGGGGGGGGGGGGGGGGGGGGGGGGGGGGGGGG